>CALNHX010002804.1:0-167386 GCA_940337035.1 Agriotes lineatus
ATAAGAGATTCAAAGGAATAGGCTCGATAAGTGTGTTTACAAGTTCGTGATAAATAATGTTATTTAGGTGTTCATGACATAAACCGCATACATCTGCTTTATTTACTTATGACATATTATTCATTAGTAAACAAATTTTTATGCGCTTTTGTTTATTTTAACAGCGAATTAAGGTTAACGTCAGATTAGTGGCCTTCATAAGACCGGCCATTAGTGTGTGAAAGTTGAAACAGTTAATGTTGGCAATTTCATCCGCAAACGGCAAAGAAAAGGGAGCACAAAGGTGCCCCGCGTAAAATCAAATCAGCGAACCGCAAAGCGGCGAAAGGCGAGGTCTGACTGTATAAGAATTTCTACTTTTGTGACCTGCAGTTTAGTTTATTCTTAGATATAATTTGCTTTAGTAAATAAGTTATTTTTGTCACTTGTAGATATAAGTAATATGTTTTTATGTTATAATATTATAGTGAATTGTTTGTGTAGCTATTATGTTAAATAAATACTTATTATTATATAATATAAAAGTTCAAAAATAATTTGTTTGTATACTGGTCTGGTAGATACTATCTACCAGCTTAGCAACGAGTCTGGTAGGTAGGTTCTTATGGCCTAGACCAGTAGCCAGTAGCACGTAACGACCACCCTTGAACAGAGCCGGCAGCACTTAACAGCGTTTGGTAGCAGTTAGCAATGCCAGTGATTTCGTATTATACGTTTGGCAATACTGAAGTAAATTTCTTTTTTTTTTACTTTCTAAAATGATAATTAGTCGAGTTATGGACATTATCGTCGTCAATACTGTAACTTTCAAAAATAATGTAGTAATCAAACGATTAAAGATTAATGGAGAAGAACTACAAGAAGGTACACTGGAATTTTTATACAAAGGGCTCCAGAGTGGAAGACAAAAATGTTATATTATGAAATTGGAAACTTGAACAGAAACTACAGGTCTTAAAGAACCAAAAACCAAAAAAAGAGAATATCGAAAATGACCTGAAATTTAGAGAAACAGAGGTGCAGGGGAAATAACAAGCATAGCAAAGCAATATAGTGAAAAGAGAGCAAGAGTAAAGATTGGATATCAAAAGCTAAGAATAAATGACTGGCAATATGTATAGAATCATAAGGGAAACGAACTACATAAAAAAACTAGCATCAGTCAATGAACTACACGACCCCCATAAGATGACCCGGGCGGGTGAAAAGAACTAGAGAAATAAAAAACTACAGGTGTATTTAGCAACATGGAATGTTCGAGGTACCTTTAGTGAAGGAAGTGCTGATAAACCTGGCAAGAGAGTTAAGAAAGTATCACATACAAATAGCAGTGGTCCAAGAAACGAAGCAGAGGCCATTTTATAGCTGTAATCAAAAACTATACTATTTATAATAGTAGAGGCGAAAATAGACTCCTGGGAACTGAATTTTTTAATAGAGAACCACCTTAAACATAGGGTTATAAACTTTAATCCAATGAACGAAAGAATGTGCTCCATACGTTTAAGAGGGAAGTACTGGAAAATAATCATCATAAATGTGCATGCATTAAAAAGAATGATAAACAATGATGAAACAAACACATGATGATTGTAACTGTAGGAGATTTTAACGCAAAAGTTGGGAAAGAAGACAGATTTAAACCTACAATAGGTAACCATAGTTTGCACAAGGAAACCAATAACAACAGCATACAGCTAATAAACTTTGCAAGCAAAAGAAAAATTCAATTTAAGAAGCACATATTACCTCCACAAGAGAATTCATAAGGGAATGTGAATCTTCCCTAATGCTGAGACAGTAAACCAGATTGACCATATACTAGTGAAGGAGAGAGACATAAAATGCATCAAAAATGTAAGGTGCCAAAAAAGGGCAAACGAGGACTCTGATGGTTAGAGTAAAGGTGATTCAAGAAATGCCGAAGGAGAAAAAGAAGAGGCAAGAAGCCTATGGAAAGATGAAGACGAAGAGACAGGAAGAATTTGCTCAGATACAAGAGAACAAGGAAAAAATGCAGAAGCCCCTACATATGAAGAAGTGAAAGAAGTTTTAAGAGCACTAAAAAATTATAGGAGCCCAGGAGAAGATGGCGTAGTGACGAACAGCTGAAGTACGGAGGGAAGAAAATGCACAAAGAAATACATGTTTATTAAAAAAGTCCATAAAGGTACATTTTGTGTGAACAAACAGTTGGTTATTCATTTTCACCACTAGTAGCAAAAGTTGCAACCTTCACATAGGGTATGCTACTGTGAAAATAGCTATTTTCATATACGTGAGTAAAAAAATACTTTCATATACTTTGATAGTACAGTCAAAATAGCACTAAAGGTGGCATACCAAGAAAAAAGAACTTATATGACTAAAAGTGTTCGTAACTATAGTCTGTTCACTAAACATAAAAACACAAATAGCCTTTGATTTCTAAAATTTCATTAGTGTACTTCCAAAATGCATCTTTTGTCTAGGAATGTACTTGCAAAAAGTTACTAAAACAAATAGGTTAAGAGTATGACATTTAATTAGCATCTGTCATAACTACTTTTAAGGATGTTAGTACACAAATACTGTGTTGGATACTATTGATGTAGCATTTATTAATAGGTATTTTTATTACATTTTATAAAAGTTCAGGCAAGAATTTCTAGAATATATGTACTTTGACACTGTGTTACGTGCTAAAAGCATTTTGGCACTATACTAGTAGTTTACGTTATATAATTAGTAGGGATGTCGGCGGGTACCCGGGTACCCGGGTCGACCCGGGTAACAGTCGACCCGGGTATATTTTTAAGACCCGGGTACCCGACTAATAAATTATATAACTTCCAGAAAGTCAGTCTTTATCGAAGAAAATTATAAGAACTTAAAAACAATAGGAATAAGCTGTGGAAAAACATAACCATGCAGTAATAACAAGAATCCCGTCAATAAATAGTACCATTAAATCGCGTCAGTATGGGGAAGTAAAATAAACTTCCTCTGTGTGATGTTGATGCTGCTACCAATTTCGGACAAAAAGTCACGTACTTGAATTTGATAGCACTTGGAAGTGTGAAAATATTTACGAATAACAGACGACTTTTCGTTTGAATGGGTGAGTAAGTACTATTTTAATTTAGTTCAGTTTAAAACTCGCGGCGTAAAAGAAAGAAATTGTAGTTACTTCAAATGTTCAGATGTACACTAACTTTTGTGTTATATATTTCGGGTACCCGGGTTTACCCGGGTATTGCTTTCGGGTACCCGGGTTTCGTTTTAGACCGGGTACGACATCCCTAATAATTAGAGAATAAAAGATCAAGTGGGATTAATGCAATAAAAGCTCATAAAAATTAATATCAGATTGGCAATGGTCGTTACTAAAGGGGGAAAATAAACAACAGGTTTTGTTTTGAAAAAAATGTGTGACAGCATTTGAACGTGCAAGAAGTTTCGTGGGTTATTTGGTGATAATCTCGCCATTTCAAATGGTTTGGTTATAGTAGGGAATATTACTGGCCAACCGTCCTGGTAGGAGATTTTAGAAGCGAGAATCACTTTTCCGACGAATATAGATTCGAGCTTAGAAGCGATTTAGGAAACCACGAATTAACGTTTGCATAGTTATTGCCTGTTAACAGGGTACGTATAGTTATTTTGGCGTCTGCCTCATTTTATCTTGAAATTCGAATTATAGCAACCAGTATTGGGCGGGAAAACCTACAGAAAGTTTAGTCTACTGAAAGTCATCAGGCAGTTTTGGAGCCTACTTGCCGCATGTGACAGCTGACGATTTGGGGCTGTCAAGCTGACATTTAATAGTGTAACCACGAACACCTAAGTGATTTCTGATGATATTTTGCATATAAAAACGCTGTGTAAACATTAAACATATTAGTGGTTTAGGTTAAGTGGGGTACCCCTTTCAAATAGTAGAGCCAAATTAAATAATGGTCAACGTTTGAGTAACAATAAAGCTAGTTAAAGGTATTACTCTCTTTCATTTTAATTTCAATCATTGAGTTCGATAATTGTTTCATTAGATATGAAGTGAAGTTACAAGTTTCTTGACCTATATCAGTGTACCTGAGTATAACTTGTTGGCGCTCCCTTTAACATCTTAATCAAAGAATTCGCGACGTCTTCACTGTTGCTAGAGACAGGCCTCAAGTACACTTTTATGGTGATCAATTGTTGAGTTAAAAATATAGAACGCCGACCTAAAGGTAAGCAAAAAGCTAACAACTGAATTAGTGATATTTATTAATTGTCATTTTTAAATTCAAAGTCACCTTTATGCATGTATGGAAACCTTTGCAAAATAAAATACAGAATCTCTCGCAGACAAATTTTACGTATATGCCAACTTCATAAAAATTTATGATTTTTGTGTTTACTGAATGGCCTATAGTTTATCTAACATATCGATTAAGTTATCGATACCTAAACTTATTCTTGTCCCTTTTAGGGGGATGGAAATAGGGTAAAATTGACAATATGTCTAACTATCGCAGAAACTGTAAGTCAAATTTATTTTTTCTTAGTAATTTTTTTAATGTTACTTTCTGTTAGTTATCGATTCACGTATTTAACTAATTACTATGAATAAATTTTGACACAACAAATTTGATCATGGCTGGTCTGTTTTTTGTGAATAAATGCAAAATATTTATTACAGTTTTTAAGCTATTTCTATCTTAAACAAGCAACAAATTCAAGTAAAGCAGTATCAAATTAAGCGCATTTTTTTTCTTTCGATTGATACCACTATCAATCCTATCAATTCAAGCGGCAAGCAGGAATCTGCATACATACGATTCCCCATGCTAATTCCCTATGTTCGCACCTTAAGTGAAACACTCGGTGTAATAGTACTCATGTAGATCACAGAGTTATAAAGGTTGCACGGGAGAATAATATAACTATTCTAAAGCTGCCTTCCACTTAAAGCGTCTAGACTTGGCAGTATTCAAGTCTTTTAAAATGGCTTGGGATGCAGAACTTGTTAATCGACAACAAAAAAATCACAGGATTAAACTCCCAAAAAGAATTTATTCTGAAAAGTACATGTTTGGAAAAATTTAAACCAAAGATAATCCAAAACGGATTTAAAAAAGCAGGAGTTATTCCATTTGACTCCACAGTCATACCAAAATGGAATATCACCCAGCCGTTTTAAAAAGGTGGGAAAACACTAATAAAAATGATGACGCAATCGAGGCAGCTATTGAGGGCTCCCAAGAAGAAAACCATGAAGATGTCAACAATGAGCACAAAAATTATCTATTACAATTACAGGCTACGTCAAATGTGTTGTTTAAAGATCTCCTGTTAGAAACTGTGAAACAGGCAACCACAACAGATTAGTCACTAAAAAGGAACGTGTTGCAGCAGGTGCAGAAGTAATTACCACTAATGAAGCTGTAGAGAGACTGAAAATTGAATGTAGAGAAACATTTTTAGCTAAGGAAAATAAAAATCGAAAGCAGAATAAAAAGAATAAAGCAAAATGAGAGTAGCAGTGACAATAACGAAAGCACCATTGAGTTTGATGATGATTCAAGTTTTATATCTACAGTAATGACAAAGATTACCCTATATTAAATCAATTATACAAAAATGACAGTTTAAAAATAAATAATTGGGTATTGGTCAAGTCTGTACCAGGAAAACTTTTAAATATTTTGCATGGAAGATCTTAGAATTATTGCCAGAGAAAAATGAATGAGTTGTTAAATTCCTGAGATTTAGTAACCCTAGTCAAAAATTCTGTTGGCCAGTTATAGAAGATACAGACACTATTACCCGTGACAATATTGAAATGATTTTACCAGAGCCTATGGAAGATTTATTGACATTCAATATTGAATTTTTCCTAATTAATTTATCATAAATAATCTTATGTAACTATTCATTTTATGAAATAAATTTATTAACTACTTACAATTGTCTTATTTCTTATGTCGCTCATTAAATTAAAAAATCTTTTGGTATTAGACCTTTAGATTACCAGCTATGGTTTGGCACGCCATGCTAAGTAAATATAAACTAAGATAAAGAAATCACAGAAGGCAGAATTATGAATTACAGCTCCTGCAGGAAAATCTAATACAATACCTAACACCGCTACCTAACATCACTACGAATGTAGTACCTCCAACGGAATGTTTTCAAGTCATCGTAAATCGAAGAAAAGAATCTAAAAGTGACCATTATTACAGTAAACGAGTTATTTTTAAACAAAAATAATGCTGACATGTTTATTTGTTTAAACAAATGAAACAGTGGAGTTTTATGAAATTGATTCCAGCTTTTGCTCCAGCACTACATTCTAAATTATTTGTTTATTCTCTTTTGATCTCTGCAAAAAATTTCGAATGAAATATGCAACAACATAATATAAATATTACATTTGTAAACGCAAAGGATGTCTATTTCTAATCCTATTTACTTTAAAATAGAAACTAACCTAAAAAATTCTACTTTCCCAAAATCACTATAATTTATTCCTCGTCGTAATTAAATAACAAATAACAATTTCTCTCCCAATGTATAATGTCAAATTGCATAAGACCAACTGCATTAACCTATTAGTAATAAGTTAAATTGTACTTACTGCAATTTCCGAAATTTTATTTGATAAGAGATAAACACAGATCCAGTGAACTGTATACCACAGATCATCACAGTAATGTTGTGCAATAATTTGAAAGATGACTCACACTATAATTTTGTTGCATAAATCTAAAGCGTATTCCACTCCACCTAAGTGGATGGATACCAATTCTTAAATTCCATAAAATATTTGTATTGAAGCATTGTTAGTTATTAGCATCATAGATAAAATTTTTTAAAGAGTTTAGCATTTCAATTTTCCAGTGGCGTACGGTGCAACAATCATAATGTGACCATTCGTCCCGGATTTTGCGGGACAGTCGGAAAGTCCCGGATTTAACCAATATGTGCCACGGGAAAGTAAACGTCCCACAAGACGTCTCGGAAAAGAAATTTACTCACGTACATGTAAACGAAAACAGAATTACATTCAATCTGTGCAAATAATATGTATTAAGAAACTTGTAGATTATTCCTCGTGTATCTCACAGACCAATGCTCCCACAGTGCAATATTTTCTGGAATAAATAGAATATAAACAAAAAAACTCACTGTCAAGTAGTAGACATTAAAATCTGACCGGTATAAAGTTTGACGCATATAGAAAACTGTTTTGCTATGCATGCATATATGTAAACGGTGTTTTTTTAGAGTGATAGAACTTTAAATTGAAATAAAACACAGAAAAATGTTTTTAATATCCATGAAATTGGCTTTATTTGAAAGATAATTTTATGGCATTTATGTTTGAATATGATTTCGGGCATGGGACCGTCGCGGCTGGCGTGTACATGACGTAATCTGAAGGTCCAATTTTCACACACTCTTCGCAGTAAATCAGGCTGTATTTCGGCAATAACGCGTCGAATGTTGGCTTCCAAGTGCTCAATTGTTTCCGGTTTATCGACTTAGACACGCGACTTTACATATCCTCAAAGAAAATAATCTAACGGCGTCAAATTGCACGAAAGAGGTGGCCAATTAACAGATCCACAAAATGGATCCACGAAATCGATCTGTTAACTGGCCACGCCAGCCGCGACGGTCACATGCCCGAAATCATATTCAAACATAAATGCCATAAAATTATCTTTCAAATAAAGCCAATTTCATGGATATTAAAAATATTTTTCTGTGTTTTATTTCAATTTAAAGTTCTATCACTCTAAAAAAACACCCTTAATTATACATATATTGCTAATAGGGCCTGAAAACGGCCGAAAACATTACGGCCTCGACATAGTCTCACTCTAAGTATAAAGCGGCTAGTGCGCATGCCTGAGAATTCAAACTCCGCCTTTAGAAAAGAATTTTAAACTTGATTACTTCCCCAACGCGCGGACAACGGCGACGCGCTTGCGCACAGCTCATCATATACATTGAAGAGTTGGTTGTCTGTCTCACTTCCTTCGTGACCCCCAACTCATAGCCGCTAGCAATATAGTTCTTTAAATATATGTATGCATGTATCAAAAAACTTTATTCTTGATAAACATTCCTGTATCTTCTCAAACTCAAAACGCACTTGCCAAAAGCTATTTGATTTTTTTTAAATATAAGGGGATGTAAAATACTGCGAAAATATATTTATCCGCAAACGTCACAAAAGTGACAACTTATTTGTCTTTATTGACAAGGTAAAAGTCTCACTTTATCTGCCTAAGCAGATAAAATAGCGACCTTTGCGTACTTTATTTGCCTAAGCACACAAAATCGTTGCTCTCTTTCTTTCCTTCTATGTTTGTTCGCTATCTCCTCCGAAGATACTGGACCGATTAAATTGTATGATGGCTTAAAATTTTGCTAATTTTTAGACTTAGATCGTAGGCCGGTTTTTATTTTCAAAAAGAGTACGAAAAAGTTTTAATTTAAATAAACCTTTAAGCAGCGGATCGGAGTATCTGTCGCCGTAGGTTATGGTGTGACAGCTGCTGTGGCCGTGTGCTATTAGCTCTGGTGATTCAGTATGTTCATACATCATTACAGTAGCGTGTTATTTGAACAACAGAGGTTGGCGCAGGGGTACAGTGCTCGCCTGTCACGCGGGTGGCCTGAGTTCGATTCCCGGCCGGTGCATCCTTTTTTTAAAATTTATATTAATGAAATTTACCTGAATACGTTTGCGGATAAAATAGTATATGTTATTCGGAGTAAAAGTGACTTTATGTGGCTTAGCTGAATTATTTGCCTCACTAACGTTCGGCTAAATAAACTTCAGCTTCGCCATATAAAGTATCACTTTTACTCCTAATAACATAATCTACTATTTTACCGATTTTTTCGTATTTTTTCTTACCACTGTGCGTAATACAAAAAAAGAGATATTCCAAAGTTAACTTATTACCGGATACGAAAAGGATGTACTGTCGAGCTTGAGTGTAGCTATCATAGCAACCAGAAAGTTACGTTAATCAAAATTATTGCTAAAAAACCTCATTTTTGTACCCAAGGTAAAAAAAAAACAAGCCATCTTTTAAAAAATGTAACATCAAACTATTTGAACATCAACAATTCAAAACAACTATATCTAATTATTCGTAATACACATAATGGTAAGAAAAAATACATGACGATTCATAATTACTTATAGTCATTAAATTAAATGGGTTTGTACTGACCTCAGTAGAAGAACATTGTACAAAAATTGATCGCTTATGGAAAAAAATCGTATTAAGGCTGGTGCAGACTTTTGAGAACCACTGGCGAAATCAATAAGAGTACATTTACCTAATGCACCAAACGTGTTTGAGATAACAAAAAAACTCTTCTCTGAATGATGTCAAAAAACTGTTTTTTTTTTGCTCATGCATTTTATTCAAATTCGGTCTCAGTGCAATCACCTGTGCGAACACTGTTGCGAGAAGTTTATTCCAGTGATCGTTAATCGGTTTAAGGAATAAATGTTTTATGTTTTTGTGGGATTATTATGAATTTTTGACATAGTTTATTATGCAAAGTTGTTTTGTTTGATGTCCTTTAACTACCCTTAAATGTCATAACAATACTTAATAAATCACCGAGTACAATTAACTGTGCATGCCATTTTACCCTACCTCGTTGCATTTAAACATTTTGGCACTCCCTATTATTGGCCAATTCAAATTTATTTGAGTAATAGGAAGTGAAGCGCAGAAACCATTACCCGAATGTTGAACGGTGCTAAAACGCAGATCGGAATGTTGAGTGTTGGAGAATTAATAACTACAAGCAACTAATGAAATAGAAATAATGTAGGTATTTCAAAATATTTTCCTTGTGGATAAATCGTCCAGGAGAAATGGATGAATATTTACAATAGACACTATAAATAATTGAACTATGATTTGTAATGCCTCCCTAAGTCATGGATACAATACGGGGGGTTTACAAGGACCTTCCCTCGCACGAATTACAAGAATTTGCAAATTTAAAAAAATGTAGTCTGCTGGGATTCCAACTCCATGCTCCTAGGCGAATATTTCGAGACCAGTTTCTAGTCCACCGCTTGTAGTCGTTAGAATAACTGAAAGATGGGCGTGCTTGAATTGGATGAGTTTCCGCTGCGTTATAATTTATAAAGACATCATACCATTCTGTCCCATTTGTGATGTTTACCCCTGATTTACCCTGTATCTGTTAGGTCTCATGATAAAACCTGAGCTATGTGAAAATTATTATTTCTTAGTTAAAGCAAAAATAAACATTTTTTTTAAGTGCTCATCCTGTATATATTTTTTCGAAAGTATTCATGCAAAATATCGTCTTCCTCCAACAGATAGTTTTTGAGTTATACCGCCAACAGATAGACAGACAGATGGAATTGAAAAAACCTTTTTCGTCATCTAGAGACCCTGAAACGTGAAGATCTGAAGAAATCTCAGGTGATTTTTTTGCGATTACAATAAGTAAGTATAAAATTAGTGGTACTGGATTAGAATAAACTATTAACAAAATATAATACACAGCAAGTACCTCCTAGTAGATATACCATATTTTTGTCACGTTTTCTGCCAAATTACGCCTTCTTTTCTTTGGGTTGGAGTCGCTCTTTGGTGCTCTACATATTGATAGCATTTTACAACCCCTTATAATCCCCGCCTTACGTCGACTGAAGTAGATTGTATTGTAATATTTCCATTTTTGTAAACACTTTCTGCAACATTCTCCTTCAGCACGGTGTTAATTAAGATCAACACTCTACAACTTTTTTGTAACTGACACATTTTGGGCAATTAGGTTTAAATTCACCTCAGAACATCATGCTAAACTGCTATATTATGGATTTATTCGCCACCTGTGACTCCTGGGAGCCATCCACACCAAATTGTAATTCCAATTTCGACTCTTGGAAGTTAATGAAATACTTTATGCTCATCTCTCATTAAAATATAACTTAAAATGCGATTTAATATCATCGCTAGGACGCAGAAAAGAAACTACTTCTACAGTTGTTGGAGTATGATTGTGCTCTCTTTTCAATTTAATACCTGCTGGATATCCGTCTTAAAGAGATATAATGAGAATCTTTTAAATTCTGACACTAATTAAGCTGCTAAACGATGTAGCTCTTATTACCTTTACATATGCATATTTCTTTAGTGTCGTTTGTCGACCTTATTGTAATAATTAATTAAGCTTGGTATTCAGTATTTCTTATTTGCCTTTTTCTTAACTCTTTTGTGATTACGTGATAATCTTCTTAAAAAGTACAAATCCACAATGGTATAGGTATATTAGCATGACAGGAACTTTAACGCAAACTGAAATTGACTGGAAAGCATCTATTTAGATAACCATTTACCTAATGTCTAATCCGAAGTAGATCAAGCTGTAATATCTCAATTTGTTGGGCCATTTTGGTATTTCTTAGTCATTCTAGCAAATACCTAAGCTTTCCGAGCAGTCTTGGTACCAACTGATGAGTGTGCCTGTATTTCGAATTCAGTTTAGACATAGTTCATCACATAATATAGCAATAATGATTTAGTACACCCTTTAGCCTCGTTATCCCTAATTGGTAACATTTTGGGCACCTATTCGAATACTGTTTCCTGCAGGTGTCCATCTGGGTTTCGTTTGCAGCGTTGGTTTTCAGGCTAGTTAAAAATTCAGTCTGTGGGTGCGAAAAGGATGGCTATTGCATGCTTCACGGCGAACGATCGCGTGATTGACGCATTCTACGCTCTGATTGGCTGACCACTTTTGGCGGTTCGAACGCGTCTGTCTGACAGTTAGTTTAACGATTTTCTTGATTGATTCAGCCCCGAGCCGTCGAACTAGCAAGTTGAAATTACGATTTGGTGCGGCGTCTCCGCGTTTGACGCGGGGGCGCCGGCTTTTCCGGTTGTGCTGTTACAGCAAAGTGTATTCTTCTGATTAGTTAAACTGTGTTTTTCTCGAGGCAGTTACAAGGGAGACGTCATTTAGTGAGGCTGCGTTGTGGCAGTCCGTTTTGTTTATGTGCCGCTGCGTGGGTGCAGTGCTTATGTAGGCTTGTAAAGTCAATCCGTCCGCCGCTGTTAATTAGACGGGACTCCGCTTGCTGTATTCGCCCATACCGCAGTTATGCCGTCAGTTGTTTGCATAACCAAGGGAGGTCAACGCAAAATTCGCCCTGAAAAGGGCATCCATTTGGACAAGTAGCCACTTCCGATCTCGCGATAGCAAGGTGCAAGGTGCCTGTCCGACGACTGTTGGGAATGCTTTATCGCTCCGCTATCGGCCGAGCTGTCAAGGTAACAACCTGTAAAATGTACTAATTTCGCCCACATGCTTGCGTACAGATCGATCGCTCAAGTTTTTGCTTGCAACTCAGTGTAGTGTAACGTACGTTCAGCCTAAAATTTACTGTGAACAGTTGCCGTATTCATGAACAATATCAGGGTACATTCAGTCTAAAATTCACTGTTGTGTGCTACTAATCAAAAATTACATAAGCGCATTATTTAACTTACCAACGATAACAAAAAACTCTTTCATTCAAGTTAGAAATTTAATAGATTCGATAGTTATTAATCTTAAGGTACTAAATAACTTAGGTTTAGCAAGAAGCCCATTGGCAGATTCTTTATTAATTCATTTAATTACCTCAAAAATCCGATCTTATAACAAAAAGGGAATGGGAATCAAGCTTCACAAAGGATATCCCGGAAATAAACGACATGATTGAGTTCTTAAAACACAGAGGAATCATTAAATTTAACCAACCCTGTAAATAAATCAAACCCATTTTCAAAGGGACACTTTAAGAATTCCAATTGCACAACAGCTCAAGTTCTAAGTACTAAAAATTGTCAGTTATGCAAAACTAATCATTCAATTCATCAGTGTGATCAGTTTTTAAAATTGCCCGTTGAAAGCAGAATCAATCAAATAAAAACATTAAAGTTGTGTTTAAATTGTTTCAAGGCAAATCACACCGCAAGCCATTGTTTTGCACGCAATTGTAGGATATGCTATAAACGGCATAATACATTGCTGCATCTGAATACGCAGCCAAAAGAAAATACACAAGACAACAATTACACAAATAAAATAATTATTACTCAGTTAGATTCAGTAGCAGGCCCTTCAAGGTCAAGTACTGAACCCAATGAAAATAATACACTGATAAATGCCCATTGCCAAAACAATAAGGGGTTGAGTCAAGTTTTATTGTCAACTGCACTCGTTCATCTTACTGATGTCCACGGCAATTTGCACCTATGTTGATCTCTTTTAGATGTTGGATCGCAATCAAATTTTATAACAAAATCGTTATGTCGAAAGTTAGGTCTTGCTACAATATCTGTAGATTTGCCCATAGCGTGCATCAATCAATCCCACAGTAAGGTGACTGAGCGAATAAATGTTGAAATGAAATCACGTATAAGCAACTTCGTAACAAATGTAGATTGCTTAGTTTTATCAAAAATAACAGAAAACTTGCCATCATTTAGTTTTAATGCGTCTTCAATGAAAATTCCACAAGGTATCAAGCTTTCGGATCCCAACTTTAACGTATCGGGTCCAATTGATTTGCTGCTAGGTGCAGAATTGTTTTGGGGTTTAATTTGTCAAGAGCAAATGAAATTAGGAAGGGGACAACCATATTTACAAAACACCAAGTTATGTTGGATTTTTGGCGGCACAATTAGTAGCGAACAAATGGTTTCAAATATATATTGTAATCTTACATTAAATACGTTAGAACAGCAGGTAACAAGATTTTGGGATATAGAAGACGGCAAGGATGAAAGGAATTTAACAAAAGAGGAATTTCTGTGCGAACAGCATTTCTTAGATACATATAGGCGCAACAACAAAGGTCGCTTTGTGGTACAACTTCCGTTCAAACAAGAAAATCTAAATTTAGGACTGTCAAGGGACAATGCATTACGTTTTTATGCCTTGGAACGCAAATTTAAAAAACAAGTTGATTTAAGGGAAAATTATGCTTCGTTCATTAAAGAATATTTGGAGTTAGGACACATGGAATTAGCGCCTTCAAATGAAATTTCAAATGATCTAAATGCATACTTTTTGCCACACCATGTGGTAATCAAAACTGAGAGTGCCACCACAAAATTGAGGGTAGTGTTTAACGGTTCAGCCAAAACAACAACCGGATTGAGTTTAAATGACACATTGTTCGTTGGTCCTACAATTCAACAAGACTTGTTTTCTATTGTCACCCGATGTAGAATTCATAAGTATGTGTTTACGGCTGACATTACAAAAATGTATCGACAAATTGTTGTTGATAGTAGTCACAGGAATTTTCAGAAAATTTTATGGCGAAACACTCCAGACGAACCTATAAAAACATACCGTTTAAACACTGTCACGTATGGCACAGCATGTGCACCATTTTTAGCTGTTCGTTGCCTTCAACAATTAGCTGAAGACGAAAAGTTAAACTATCCTTTAGCTTATGATATAATATTAAAGGATTTTTATGTCGATGACGTATTATCTGGAGCTAATTCAATCAAAAAATTAAAAGCCATCAGCGACGAACTGACAGATGCATTATTTAGAGGAGGTTTTGAACTGCAAAAGTGGTACTCGAATAACGCCGATTTAGTCCCACAAAAGCACACTGATTCTGCTGAAAATCAAATAATCAACGCTGACAAACAAGGTGATACAAAAACACTCGGATTAATGTGGAATAACCATTACGATACAATAAAGTATAAAATAATGCAATGTGCAAAACCAACAAAGGTGACCAAACGATCGGTTTTATCTACTATTGCCCAACTTTTGATCCTTTGGGTTTAATTGGTCCAGTATTAATAACTGCCAAAATTATTCTACAAGCAATTTGGGCGGAAAAAATTGGTTGGGATGACGCTGTACCACATCATATACAACTGCAGTGGACCAACTTTGTAGCAAACTTCAAGGAGTTATATAAATTAAATATTCCTATGTGTGTAGTCTCTGTACAGGACCCTATCATATTTGAGATGCATGGTTTTTGTGATAGTTCTGAGGTTGCTTTTGGCGCAACGGTCTATATTAGATCTGCAAACGGCCAAGGGGATTATTCCACGCATTTATTATGTACAAAAACTAGGGTTGCACCATTAAAAACCGTGTCTTTACCTAGACTAGAACTGAGCGGTGCATTGTTATTAGCCCAACTAATTCATAAAATTAGTAAAACATTAGATCTTAAGATTGCAAAATATTATTTTTGGTGTGATTCTACCATTGTCCTTTCATGGCTGAGTGCCGAACCAAGTAATTGGAAAACGTTTGTTGCCAATCGCGTAAGCGAAATCCATAAACTCACAAATACGTTTGATTGGCATCATGTTAGGAGCAGTGATAATCCTGCTGATCTATTGTCACGAGGTGTATCGACCGATCTGCTTGCGACCTCATCGTTATGGTGGCATGGGCCACATTGGTTAAATCAAGAAGCTAATACATGGCCTAAATTTAAGCAGTTGCAAGGGACAGACTTTAATTGTAACTCGCCAAGACAACCTATTGAGTTTTATGGAAAGGTTTTCTTCATTTTCAAAATTAGAAAGGACAATGGCATTTATATTAAGATTCATACACAATTCAAAAAATCCAAAAAACAAACAAACGGGTAACTTACAAAGCAATGAACTGCAGTTAGCTTCAAATGAAATCATTAAACTAGTTCAGAGAGCCGAGTTTGACGTTGAATCAAAACAGTTGCAATCTGTCGGTCAACTACATCCAAAGAGTAAATTGATTTCATTAATACAATAATTAATCAGGGTAGGCGGTAGACTAAGAAAAGCAAATTTACCAATAAACCGAAAGCATCCTATCTTGTTGCCATCAAAGCACGTGACGAATTTATTAATTAAACAAGAACACCATAATCAGCTTCATGCTGGTCCAGAATTAACATTGGCCTCAATACGTCAACAATTTTGGCCTATTTCTCGTCGGAACACAATGCGATCAATCATACACAAATGTATGAAATGCCTTCGGGAAAATGCAAACAAAAATAATGACTACCCGCTTATGGGTGATCTTCCAAGGCAACGTATTGAAATTGGACGTCCATTTATAAATTGTGGAGTGGATTACGCCGGTCCAATTTTTATAAAGGAAGGTCGTGGCCGGGGTAAACGATCAGTCAAGGCATTTATCGCACTATTCGTTTGTTTCTCTACTAAAGCCATTCACCTTGAACTAGTAGCTGATTTAACTAGTCAGTCTTTTCTGAATGCTTTAAAGAGATTTATTGCTCGACGAGGTAATGTAGCAAACATGTATTCAGATAATGGCACTAGTTTTGTCGGTGCAAATAGAGAGTTAAAGGAATTGCACACTTTGTTTGGTTCGAAAGAATTTAGTTCAGTTTTCGATTTGTTGGCAGTAAAACGGATAAACTGGCACTTCATCCCTCCCAGATCGCCTCGTTTTGGCGGACTTTGGGAGGCAGGTATAAAATCAATGAAACATCATTTTAAGCGAGTTGTAGGAAATTCTATATTGACATATGAGGAAATGTATACTTTCCTAACCCTAATCGAGGCATGCTTAAATTCACGACCTATCACAACCCTAAGTCATGATCCCAATAATCTGAAACCCTTGACCCCAGGTCATTTCCTGATTGGTCGCCCACTAACAGCTCCAATAGAACAATCGCTGTTGAACGTACCTACGAACCGTTTATCACGGTATCAATTAGTGGAGCAGCTACGTCAGCACTTCTGGAAAAGATGGTCGAAAGAGTTCCTATACAATCTTCAGCAACGTACAAAGTGGAGAACGCAGCAACCTCAATTAAAGGCTGGAGATCTTGTCATCCTTCGTGAGGAGAGTATACCACCACTGAACTGGCTAATGGGGCGAATCGAAGCGACACATCCTGGACCAGACGGTGTCGTGCGTGTGGTCTCCATCAAAACATCCAACGGTGTGGTAAAACGTGCAGTGACAAAGGTGTGCGCATTACGTGATAACTGATGGTAGACATTTGAACAGCAGTGCACTAGTTTCGTCCGCTTGCAAATAGTTACAACATATAAGTATGGACATACGGACAGAAGTGTTTATATTCAGATGATTTTAATTTTGTTGTACAATAATATTCATAGAATTCAGTTTGTATGTAGTTCTTAGCATATAAGTAGTTTAGATAAATACTTAAAATTCAATGTTAAAAGCTGAGGAGCTTTCAAGGTAGGCGGCATGTTGCAAAATGCAGTAAGGAGAGCTGTTAATAATTGTGAAGCTCATTATACATGTGTCAAGATGTTATGACGAAGAACTTACCCACAGCAATGCGACCCAGTTCTTTGTGCAGAGTCTATTCAATGTCTGGTAACATTCTAGAATAAGCACAGTGTTCTTACTGCTATCTGATTGTCTGTAGAAATATAGGTATGAAAATTGAAGTATTCGCTTTGAAGATTCTCCAGATGGCATAGATCTTCGCATGGAATGCAGTGGCTTAATTTCCAAGGACAATGGTGAGCTTGACCCTAGGCCTACTGCCGTAAATGCCAGCATCAGATCCGTCTGCCACCCTGGACCTGTCTGCAGGCGCCTCTCGAGTGAGGATATCCTGTTGCTGATGCCAGACATTTCTATCAGGATTGAGTAGGTACCTTAAATGATTTAATGGAAAGATAAGAGCAGAGCTATAAAATCGCTTCTTGTGAGAAGTTCTGGGACCTCCACAAAATATTGAATAATCCCTGCATGTCTCTCCCTGGCTAAACCTGTAGGCTGACTTCCTAGCCGTTGCTCAATAATCAATAAAGGTCGCGAACGCATTAGCTACAAAAAACAGATAAAGCTACAAGGAATGTACAGTATTTATTGTCCCTAGCACAGAATAAAACATTATTTTTCAACATAATCCCCTTGAACGTGAAGACACTTATTCCACCTATGTTCAAGCATAGCAACACCTTTCTTGAAAAACTCGGCAGTCTTAATCACAGAAGTCCTGCACTGTTGCCATAACAAATTTTGTTCCCCAAAGACTCTCTTTTAGCTTTGGAAATAAATAAAAATCACTGGGAGCTAAGTCAGAGGAGTAGAGTGGTTGCTCCATAACTTTCTAGCGTCATGAATTGCATTCATAGAAATAAGGCTCTTATGAACTGGGGCGTTGTCTTGATGAAAGACAATTTCGCATGACAGTTTTCCTCTTCTTTTTTCTTTAATGCAATCACAAAGTTTTGTAACTAATGCAGCATAATATTGACTAGTGATTGTGTAGACATGTTCCAAAAAATCTACTAGTAAAATTCCTTCGGCATCCCAAAAAACTGTAGCCATTATCTTGCCCGCTGAAGCCTGTACACGAAATTTGGGTGGACGGGAAGATGCTGGATGACGTCACTCCATACTTTGTTGTTTGCACTCGGGATCGAAGTGATGAACCCAAGTTTCATCAACAGTAACAAAGCGATCAAGGAAACATTTTGGATTACGGTTAAAGAAGGCTAAATTGGCTATTAAAGAAGTGACTCTCACACGCTTTTGTTCGGGCGTCAACATTCGTGGTACCCATCTTGCTGACAGCTTATGAAGGCCTAAATAGTCATTTATTATGGTTTCAATATAATCATTTGAAAGGCCTGTTATCTCTGCTACACGTCTTGTTGTCAATCGACAATCTTCTCTGATCATGTCATTCACACGATCAATGTTTTCTTGAGTACACGCAGAATGCGGCCGACCAGCACCTTTTGCATGTTTGCAGGTTGTTGCGCCGCATTTGAATGTTCGAGACTAATTTTTTACTACTATATAGGAAAGAGTAGAATCTCCAAGCACGCCAACCATATCTGTATGAATTTCTTTAGGTGTTAAACCATACAAAATTATCCAAGAAAGGTTGATAGTTTTGGTAAATTTAATGTATCATATTGAAGCATTACTCCAAAGGTGAATTTTTCATGTATTTAGGATGTATTTGAAGCAAAGAATAAGATAATCTCTAAAACATTTTTGTGGCGTGATATAATTCATGTTCTTTTTACGGGTATTTCGCTACTACGAAATGGTTGGAGTGGTCTTTCTAGACTTAAAAAGAGCTTTCGAGACAGTCGAAAGGAAAATTTCAATTGAAAAGCTGTTTAAGTATGGACTGAGAGGTACTGTTCTTGCCTGAATGACTTGTTATCTAAGTGAAAGAAGACAAAAAGTGAAGTGCGGTGAAGAAATATCTTCAGAACTTGTCATAAACGTTGGCGTACCCCAGGGGAGCAGATTGGGTTCTTTATTAGTTATGCTGTATGTCAATGACGTTGCTGCATGCATGGAGTTTTGCAATTTCCATCTTTTTGCAGATGATACAGTGATATATTATTCAGGTGAAAATTTTGTTGATGTACTAAACATTATAAATCAAGAATTGACAAGTGTTGGTAAATGGTTGTCAGCAAATAAACTCAAATTGAATGTGTCCAAAACTAAATTTATGATGTTGGGAAATAGGTCATTATATAAAATCTACAAAGAGTAATGCAAGAATTTCAATTGAAAATGAACAAATAACTGTGGTGGAACAAATTAAGTATTTGGGAATAATGGTGGATAGGGACTTAAAATTTAATTATCATGCTGACTACATCTGTAAGAAAATATCCAAGAAATTAGGAGTGTTGGCTCGTGTAGGAAAATATCTTTCTGCGTGCTCGCGATTGCTTGTATACAATTCAATCGTGAGGCCGCACTTTTTCTATTGTGGGACAATATTATATTTGTTTAGTGAAGGGGCATTGAACAAACTGCAGGTGCTACAGAATAGATGTATGAGGGTTATTGTGAAATGTGACAGATTTACTAGAATCAAGGATATATTAAGTGAATTAAGGTGATTAAATGTAAGGCAATTGGGTAAATATCAAGCAATGATATTCATATATAAAATAATTAAAAAAGAAGTTCCAAATTTGTTACCACACGAAAACGTTACAACGACATAGCAATCCAGCCCCACAAGCGTGCAAAACAAAATCATACGCTCGAGAGCCGGACTTGCTATCCACGACACGATAAGACGACATGATCGGGAAATACACCGAGAATACAAGGCCCCAACCCTGTTAAGACGGCGGCAACAGGAAGGGTAGCTCCAGCTAAAAACTCAGCCGCGTGGGCGGGTTCTTTATGACCTTCGAGTTAGGGCTGTACTCCGATACGAGGGGTAAATGATGTTAAAATAACGGAACGCCACCATTTTCTTGACTAAATCGGGACAAACACAACATCGGCAGCACAGGTAAAATTACTTGAAAGTGGAAGTGGGTAGTCCACCTGGCTACTTTTGCCATGGCAGAGTTTGGTTGGCGAAGACGTACAGTATCGACTTACCTTACAACATAGCTCAATACAGCAGCTGCTCAACTCCTTACAACTGAAACAGTACACATAAAACGCATGCAAAAGTCACGAACTCAAATGAAAAACATAAGTACTTGACAATGAACTCTATTGAAATAAATAAAATATATGTAGGTGACAATGGACATGACATTGACTAGTTAAATTTAAAAATGCTCAAAAGGATTAGTTGGGTTAGATTGCGCAACACGTTAACTTAATTACAAATATTAAACTTGATTGCAAATACATTAATGTGGCTCAAGACAAACGAAACTGCCACAAGTTACGTTACACAAACAAAAAAATACGACGGCAATTCATTAAATTTAGCAAATAGCAAATAACATCGTTAACAACAGAGGCGTTGAACTGTTCCAACACTCGACGGGGGCGCTCACTGTACATATTACACTATAAAAGCTAATTTACAACAACTTGTTACCTGAAGAAGATCAGCTGACTGCATAATTACGAGCGGCACTGTATGTGTAGTCGCCTTTCCAAACAAACTGCCTCAAGGTGCCTGAAGAAATGGAACGACGGCGAAATCACAAGGGTGGACGTGGTGCAGAACACAACCTCGATGGTGTACGCGATAAGGGGTTGGCCAGATGAATTAGAATCCCCCGAAGGGTGAACAGATGACGTAACGACACTTCCAATACAGGAAGCACAGGGCAACGTGCGAGATTTAAACAACATGACGTCATACTTAAATTAGCGTTGGTTCTATGAAGAGCTCGTTAAAATCCGTGACAGCGATAATTTTGGAGTCTCACAACCCCACGAAAAGAACTCTCAACCACACTAACTTAACTTGCTTCAACTGCACCCCAAACGCTTAATGTTCACAGCACGAAGAACGCCTAGGATTTCTCATGTAACGAAACAGTTCCATTACTTAAGAAAGCACTCCGGTAAGTCAACAGGTCCTCAAAAGGCACAATTCACGGAACACATTACTTGAAGCGGAATCACAAGGTTCATTACAAGTCCCCCCCGGTCGCGGACCGAGGGTTAAAAATCAAATACGTTTGTTCTAGTTCAAGGATCGGTAGGAAGTGAATTCGAAAAATCCAAGCCGTTTGATGGCGCTAAGGGGTCCCGAAACTGCATCTCACTCCTGCAACGACAGGCTAGATCCTCCGTCGCATAATCTCAAAGGATTGCACCACTGAACGAAATATAAATAACGCACTACGTCATTACCACCGTTGCAGAAGAACAAAGCATATACAAAAGTACCAGAATAATAAATTACTTGACTAAGTGCTTCCCAGGAGCTTGAATGTGTCGAATAACGAGAATGACATCATCCACGCAGGAGGCAAGAGCAGAATAAAGCTGCTCTGTCCAGTGGCTTACTAAGAATTTTAAAGAACAACGAAACTGCGTTGTTTGCAGCAGGTTAAGTTTTGATAACATTACCAAGCTAAGGATTTGGTTTAACTTATGCGGAAAATACAGGGCTGTACTAGCTCCGGGATAATTGTTCTAACAAATTATCTTCAGAACATATTAATCTTGTGTAGTGATGTACATGAACATGAAACACGAAACAGAGAAAACTTTTACTTGAGGACTCAAAAAAAGTGTATTTGTATTAATTAAATTTTTCGTAAGGGTCAAATAGAATATAATAACTTAAGTGCCAGTATTAAAAAAGCGAAAAGTGTTGCAATATTTAAGCGAAATCTAAAAGACTTTTATTTGTTAAGCAAAGACTAGTCATTGTTAGACGTTGTTGATGTTGTATAGTGGTTGCTACTAGCAAGTTGCTAAATAAAGAATTACTTACTTACTCTGCAAAATTAAAAATATTAAATATCGCACGTTTCAAGGAACATTCTGCCCTCATTATCAACGATTAACAACTAAAACTAAAAATTAATAGGGAAAACTTAACTTTTCACTGGGACTGAGAAATGATCAACCTCCAATGAATTGCTCGACATTGACTGTTGAATACCTATACCTACTTGATCTGATCTTTAAGTGGCGAATTATCCATAAAAAAAATATGAAACAAAGAATAAGATGCAGCATTTTCATTTGGAAATCTTTCTTCAAGAAATGTTATTGGACTGACCAATTATGGTATAAATATTTTTTACCTGAAATATTCATCTACATTGTACGGTATTACTTTTCATATTAGTCCATATGCTAGGTCCCTACCATCCTGTATTTTTTCAGTCCCCCAAAATAACACAGCATTTCATTATTTGAGCTTTAAAAAATAATTTTTTCTTGGTTCCCAAGCTAAAAATGTCAGTTTTTAGCAAGTGTTAGAGATTTAGTTTTGTTTATTTAAAACCAGTTCAACTTTGAAAAGAAGAGCTTATTGCTAAGATTATGGATTCTGGAGCAACTATTCATGCTTACAATGGGACTCTTCGAAGAGCTACTTCTTCAATTGTAAGAGCTCAAGCTAAACTGTGTATACAAGAATTAGGTGGACATTTTGAACAATTACTGCAGTAATACGATCTTTAACTAATAAAATTCAATTAAATAAAAAAAATATATCTTGGCTTTTCACCTAATTTTTTATTTAAACTTAAAATTACATTTGCAAGTGTCTGATCACAGATAATTATTACTTATTTTACAATACTGCCAATATAAAACAACTAATATCTCAATTTGTTGCTTCCTAATGTCAATAACATTAATTATATCTATCTTTTACTTTTCTTTTTCCATTCTATTTTTTAAATAGTGACGTAATTGTATTTGAATTGCAGGTTCAGAATGCCCTGCGATTATTCTAATAATTGAATCACACCGTGATTGCAGTTTTGGAGCTAGCAAAACTTCTTTGGGCAGCAATAACAAAATCAGGGACAAACAATGAGGGCTATCGCTTGTTTTTAAGATGCTTTCAGCCAAAATCAGTTCATTTTCCACTAAATCAGAATTTTCGGACATAAAGTGTTCTCGAAAAAAACCTGAGCATTTGTAAAATATATTTACATCCAATACATTCTTTCCATGCAGAGAATCACAAAGCTGGCCCAGTTGCTCTCCGATTTTCTGAATATTGTCTTCTCGATCCGTAAAATGTAAAAATATTTGTGTAAACTGCAACAGTAGGTATTCATCCAAAGCTTCATGAAGTTGGAAGGAGTTATTCCAAGAAGTCACAAATAGAGAGAATGCCTTTTTATCTATGCATTTGTGCTTTAATGTGTGGGAGCAAAATTCTTGTACAAAGTTATACAAAAGTTTCACATTTTCTTTTTGTTCATGTTCTGATTTACAATAAACTATAGTTTTGCAAGTAAAACGTTGAATAGCTTTTTGAAAATCAGTGAGCTCTAATGATCTAAAAAGATATTTTTCTATTATTTGTTTAGGAAATTCTTCAGATAATGTAATATTAGTACTTGTAGCTGCTTCAAAAATTCGACACTTTTCTTCGTCCAATTTAGCAGTAGGAGGAAGCTTTTCTAAAGTATCCCATACGAACAAGATATATTTTTCAAAATATCTTGCAGGAACTCTTTTATGGTTGCTTAGTTTACTAAAAGCTGCGCAATAATTAACATCTAGTGCTTTGATATTCTCTTTAACCATTTCCCATGAATAGTCATCAGGATTTCTTAGAAAAAAGTCAAACATTCCGTTAAACAAATGTTTTCGAATGGAGGTGTTTTTTTCATTCATTAATTTCAGCAACACTTCATACATCTTTCTTATATTCATAACTTTAAATATTATGTAGATTCCTTGCTTTCTTACTGAAACGGCACGTGTCATTAATTCATCCACAAAGGATGGCAACCTATTTTCAGCAACATTCTCCATAACTACATACAAGAACTTCTGAATGAGTTTTACGTAATTACCCTTGCAAAAGTTCAAAATAGCTTCCAGGGCTGTATATGGTGGGATTATATTTCTAAGACTACAAGCTACGTTTTGCTGTACGATATGTTTCCTCTGTTCTTCTTTATTTTCAACATTCCCAGTTAATTGTTTCGGGTAATATAAAGACACAAAATTTAAAAAATCTCTGGGTTGCATAATGTAAGATAGAATAAACACTGCATTTTTCTTTTTATTGAAGTTTTCATGTTCTTCACTGATTATATTCATGCAAATTGCAGATATCTTCTGGGGAATGTGTAAGTGAGTATAATATCTTAGAAACGGAATACAAGACCCAAGAGGTGAATATATGCTGACCAGGATGTCCTTTAATGGTTCTATATATTCTAATAGAAGAAGTGGATGATTCTTTATCAGCCAATTTGTTTGTAAAATATACTCACATTTCCCACTAAGCACTATGTAGATTAAATTGGCTTCTTTAGAGCGATTATAATCTGAAATTATACACTCTACAGCAATTTCATCAGCTGGATACACATATTCCTTTTCTAATCGTGATTTAACAGCATTAATGGCATTACTATCTATAAATAAACTTATTTGGTCATGAAGATGATGCTTGTTCCACTTAATTAGACACTGTAGGTAGTCCATATATCGGTTTTCTAATTCTTCATCCGTATGACATTGTGGAATCACATCTTTGAACATCAGCAAACATTTCTTTTCGTATTTAGGTTTTTTCTTACATATATTGTAGTCTACATACTCCAGATCGCACCACAGCTTTAAATATGCTTCAACTGGCGAATCATTTTCCATGCAATGATATATATAAGCTTCCAACAATACAATAGAGGCATAAGAATACCTTTGATTTAGACTAAATAGCTGTATGAACTTAATTATATTTTTCCATATCGACAGATTAAATTTTAGAGAATTTCGAGATTGCAATATAACATTTAAAAATTCTTCCCTGATGCTAATATGGTCATTACGATGATTATTAATCATATATTCACACACTTCTGTTAAAGCTGCCAAATCTTTATTTATATGACAAGTGGCAACTAAGCTAGCTATCAGCTTCATGCGGTCCTTAATGTTGGATGTAAATGAAATCTTCTTTTTAAGTAGAGGCAATGATTTTTCTGTTTTCATAAAACTAATCCAAGTCTCTTCAGAAATTTTATAAGGTCGTAAATGGGTTTTGAGCCACGATTCCCTGTAATCTGGTGACATTATTTTCATCACTTTTGAAGTAATAAGAGATGGATGGTTCAACAATTCATGACCGTGGATCTTTTGAAAAGTAGCAAGAAGCAATTTTGACTTTTCTTCATCAGAAGGTAAATGATTTAGTAAAGTCAGGTAGATACCAATTTTTTGTTCAAATTCTTTTATGGATTTAGGAAACACAATGTAGAAAAATTCAACAAACTTTTCTTTCATATACTTTCCAATTGCTTGTAACTTTAGCAGCTTAAAAATATTTTGTGCATTCTCTATAATGGCGTCTTTATTGGCAGAAACTATTTTTGCGGTGGCTCGTGAACCTAAATGAAAGGTCGACTCATATTTTTTGTTTAGTTTCAGAAAAAGAAGCAAATCGCGCTTCATTAGGTATATAAAAACCAATCTGTATTTAAGTGCGATGTCCACTTCGGTATCACATTTGTGCAGTTTCTCAAAAATAGTTTCAGTTAATGAGGAATGCTTTTTTACAATCATAAGTAGATGTCTAGGTGTAATTTCAATCCTATGAGAGGTAATAGTGCTCATAATCAAAGCTTTGCTACATGCTGAAAGCAGTTTGGAGGCCAAATATACACCATAATTTTCCTTAATAACTTGAAAAAATTCATCAGCTTTTTGAACATTTCACAAATGTAGCGATAATTTGTTTACAAGTTTCAATTTCGTATTATAAGAAAGATATGGGAAAATTTGCCTTATCAACTGATCTCCACTGATGCTTTCAAATGCTTCTTGAATAAAACATTTTGATTTCAGTAATTTTTCTATGAGTACTGGATTTTCACTCTTTAGCACCCCAACCAGGTCAGAAGTTTTCTTAAAATACAGCAGTGTGTCTACCTTGAAAATTTCTTCCAAGGCATTCTTGGGATGGATGGTGGAGAAATCAATTTTGTCGCATGAGCTTTGGGTTTTATTTAGAAGGAGGAACAGGTTTTTCCGTCTTTCTCCCACTGTTACACCAGTTAAGGAGTGGAAGTTCACAATAAACTCTTCTTCGATTAATGCAGCCATACCGTGTTCTGAAAATCAATTTAAAAGTAAATCAATTAATGTACAGCGTGGCTAAATTTCGATGTTTTTTTAGGGAATCTCGGTAACTATAAACGATCTCTTTTTTTTTAAACTTAATGGTGAAATTTACAATTGGATATCGTCTTTTGTTTTCGAGTTATAAGCAAAAGCTCGATTTTTGACTTTTCATTTTGTGGCTATATCCCACTTATTTATGAAAATAGAAAAATGTAATTTCTACGTTCTTCAGGCCCTTTTTTGGTAGAAATGCAGTGGCTATAACATAGAGTTGTATTTTTTTATATGGAACGCATAGTTTGCTCTTGCATCAAAATAACGACAATTTTTTTCCTATTCCAGTGATATACAGTGTGTCCGTGGATTGAGTTCACATAAGGTGTAAATGACAAAACATTTTCGAGTTAGATGTTAATATTCTATGAATCTCTCCTACTTGTTCCTAAATCAAAATTTTGAGAAAATCAATCAGTACAGGGTGTTTTTTAAATCGATTTTTAAAAAATGGCTCAGAGTAAACTACCTTTATTAGAAGAGATAACAAAAAAGAGTATTAAGAAAAGTTATTTAGAATTAAGAGTAATGGCAGACTCAATTTTCAGACAAATTAGCCTACTTTGATTTTTTAAAATTTTT
This sequence comes from Agriotes lineatus, assembly GCA_940337035.1. Lineage (NCBI taxonomy): Eukaryota > Metazoa > Arthropoda > Insecta > Coleoptera > Elateridae > Agriotes > Agriotes lineatus. The sequence continues at coordinate 27,175 of CALNHX010002804.1, forward strand.
GATTTTTTATAGCAGCATACCCAAGGCCAGGCAAAGGAGGAGGGTCGGTATGTTGGCTAACGACCACATACCGTAAAAAGGCAGTGTTACGAAAACTGAACAACAGACTCGGATAGATGGACGGTCTAATCGAAGACGACCTTTGCAATGGAAGAAGGATTTGAATATTGGATCTTGGAACGTGTGAAGTCGCTATAGACCTGGTGTTCTCTTTGAGGTAATAGAAGAAACCACTAAATACAAAATAGAGATAACAGCCTTAAAGAGGTAAGTTGGCCCGGGAAGGATATTTTGAAAATGAAAACACATACTATAATGTACAGTGGAGATACCGGATGTCGATATGAGTGTGGAACGGGTTTCCTGGTGAAAAACAGTGAGAGTTAAAGGCACCTTCTGTAACGTAACCCTAATATGCGTATATGCAACCACTGTCATAATGATATTGTAACGATTCTACAGCCGGGTCGTTGCCCCGGGCATATGATTCAGCCCCGAGTGTTCCAGAACTTCTTGGAGCAACCTTGAAGGCAGCTGCAGACGTGTGACGTCAGCAACCTTGCTGGCTAACACGCGAATGCGTCATGCGGTTCCTAGAATGGTCTAGATTGATCTCGAAGGAAATTACCCGAATATAAATACACGCCCTCAAGAATAGCGGGCAGTTCGAATTCGGCAGCAAAACGCGTAGAGCTCCCATATAAATTAACCGTGTGTGAAATAAATAACAGATAAATACTATATAAATCGTTAGTGTTTAAGTCGTAAATAGCCAAATAAATAATTGTATCGTTGTTAGCAATAGTGTCTGTAGTTCGTTAGTTTAAGTAATTTTCCCTTATAATTCTTGTATATTTAAATAATTAATCATAGTAAATAAACGTTTAAAACCAGAAACATCGTATAATTTTTAAATAGCCCGAACGTAAAAACGTAACAATATGAAAGTCATTATCGTAGACTTTATAATGCTAAAGTCGGCAAAGAGGAGTACCTACAACCCACAATCGGCAAACATAGTCTGCATGAAGAATGCAATGATAACGGTTTGCGAATGGTGAACCTTGCTGCTACTAATAGGCTTCGAGTAGGAGGAACCTTATTCTTGCATAAGAGCGTGCATAAAGGATCCTGGACCTCCCCTGACGGAAACACTGCGAACCAGATTGACCACTGTTTAATTGATATCCGGCACGCTTCAAGTTTAATGGACGTGAGAAGCAAAAGAGGAGCGGATTATGCCTCAGACCATTTACTGCTAAATGTAACCGTGAGACAGAGAATCCCTAGGACTTTTGTTCAGAAGGGTGAAAGGAAAGCAAAATGTGATGTAAGGAAATTAGGAAACAAAGAGCAATTAAAGAGGTACCAGGAGGAAATCAGAGATGGAATACAACAAAAAGCAGGAACCTTACAAGAAAATACAGATATTGTAATGGTATAATATACTCCACCACACCACATTGATATTAATAATTTATTATTTAAGAATTTTCAAATGTTGAACTGAGTAAAAATCAGATGGTTCTAACTTCTTTCGTTTCAGCCAAAACCGGACCTTGATTGTTAAACCGACGCCGCTTGGGTCGATTTCATTTGTTCTGGACACTTAACCTCACAATTTGGCTTTTAATTATAATTACTGGCAAAATAATTCTGCTATCGGCTCGGATACGCCTGGCCTCTGCTGCTTTCGGTGTTTTCTCGCTGGTACGTAAATTTCCGGCTCCTCAAGGTATTATTTAAGTTGCTACAGTACCTTATATTGCATTTGTGAACTGTAGCTTCCTCGGACATTCGCCTGAGTTGGAATTCCTCTGGAACTCGCTGTACCGGGTGTTGGGGTTGCTGGTCTCGCTGCTGCTGGTGCCCACGATGCTCTGCAACGTCCACACGGTCCTGCTTATCCTTGGTTTAGCTGGTGTCGAACCCGTAGCTGCCTCATCGGTGCCGATCCCAAGATCGGACGGCTCCACTTGGAAAACAACTTTTTGTAGTAGAAAACGTTGCCCACACTTGTATAGAAACTTCAAATTGCGCTGATCACTGTGGTATGATTTATTTTCATGTAAGTTAATGATAAATAGAAGAAATATTTAATTAAACACAGAGCAAATTTAGGTGTGACATCAAATAATTTATTCAACTATTTCTCTCTCTCAACGGTTATAAACAATTGCCTATCTACTAATAAATTTACAAAAACCGGATATTATCTTAGTTCAAATACAGTACATCTTATATTAATTATTATTAACAGTAACTAAAACTACACAACTCTTATAAACTAAATTACTGTGCACATTGGTTCAGTCTTTAATTGTCTGTTGGCGCACTGCACTTGTTATTAAATGTTCTTGTTTATTCACGTATGTTTATTGACTCACTTCCTTTTAGAATGTTTGAATCTCATGTTTGCTTTTCACCAAATTTTAACAACACTTAACTGTCTATTTTTCTTGCATATTTTTCCAAGTAGAAATAAGGACTTGGTACTTTCTTTTATAGTTATTAATTTGCCTTATTCATTTGCTCTATTGCAATATTATCATTCCTTCGCCTCATACCTTTTTATAATCGTTCACAAAATGTATTTTAAATTGGCTAACATGAATTCTATGTTTCATACCTGCACGTAACAAACCTCTTTGTGTTAATTTGATTTTATTAGGCACTTTATTCTGCCAAATATAATAATTACTTTACTTTAAACTCAGATTCCAACCCTGTGAAAAGCCAGCTGTCTCCTTAGCGTTTCTAAATTCATTCATTTATTTGAACACAGGCATTTCAAACTTGTCAAATGCATTTACTGGATTATAATTATAATGATTTTAACATTGCGGAGAGATACAACATCTCTACTCTGTGCTTAATTTACTTTTTATATCGCACTGCAATCACAGCAGGGGCGTAGGGCTCAATACCATCTCAATATAGACACCCACTGGAATACCGTTAAAGACATAGTAATTACGGCGGCAAAAATAGCCATAAGGAAACAATCAGCCACAAACTCTAACCACTGGTTTGATGATGAGTGTAAGAGAGCGGTGGAGAATAGACAGACAAGGGCCGAAATGCTAAAAACTAAGACAAGACTGAAAACTGCTAAGTATGAAGAAGAAAGAAGGAACGCGAACAAAATATGCAGGAAAAAGAAGCGCAACAACATGCAGAAAAGAATAGAACAAGTAGAAGAGTACTACAGAGGGAAGCAAACTGGAAACATCTATAAGACAGTGAACGAAATACAGAAAAGTTTTCAGCCCTGTTCTAACATATGCAGAAGCCAAACTGGAGAGCTATTATGCAGTAAAGAATCAATAATGAAAAGGTGGGCGCAACACTTCACTGAAGCATTAAATGGAAGTGAAAACATCGGAGAAATAGAAGAGGAGGAAGAAAACGAAAACGAAGAACAACAGGAAGTAGAAGAAAAAATACAGGAACCATCATTGGAAGAAACGGAAAAGGCCATTGGAGCCATGCGAAATAACAAAGCGCCAGGAATTGATAACATACCTGCTGAATTGATAAAGGCTGGGGGCGAAGAAATGATTAATGATTACATAAACTGATCACTACCATTTGAAGGAAAGAAGAACTACCCCAAGAATGGAGAACTGGCGTTATTCGCCCGATTCACAAAAAGGGCAATAAACTGTTGTGTAACAACTACCGAGGTATTTGCCTCCTGAATATTGCCTATAAAGTATTCGCTAATATAATCAATCAAAGGATAACTCCATTAGCAGAGGATCTAGTAGGAGAGTATCAGGCAGGGTTTCGAAAGGGAAGATCAACGGTAGATCACATTTTCACCATGAGAATGATCCTCGAAAAGTGTTGGGAATATAATGTTGATGTGGTGTAGCTTTATGTCGATTACAAGCAAGCTTACGATAGAATAAAACGCAACTCCATTTGGAAGATTTTGAAAGAATTTAAAATACCACCAAAATTAATACGACTTATTAAAGCGACGATGATAAATACCAAATGTGCATGTAGGATTGGCCAACACATATCTAGGGGATTTGAAGTAACAAGGCGTGTGAGACAAGGAAACGTATTGTCACCTATAATTTTTAACATGGTACTAGAAGCTACCATTACAAAATTCCAAGTAAGAACCAAAGGTACCCTGTATAACAGAAGCTCCCAGCTGCTTGCTTATGCGGATGATGTCGTGCTGCTAGGAAGAAGGGAACGAGATGTAATCAACACTTTTACAAATATCGAACATGTGGGAAGATACGCAGGGCTAGTAGTAAATGTTGATAAAACTAGAATACTAACAATGCAACATGAATAACCACAAGGAATGGAAGAAGAACTGGTAACAGGCGAAGCGCGGCTTAGCAGAACCAATGAATTTAAATACCTGGGAACGACAATAAACCAAAGTAACGACGTCATCAATGAAATTAAACAAAGAATATTGGCGGGCAGCAGATGACTGTTTAGCCTCAACAGCATCCTAAAGTCAAGATCAGTATCTAGAAAGTGCAAACTAAGATTATATAGAACAATAATAAGACCGGTGGTGTCATACGATGGAAATGGTTGGAGAATGCGCATGAAGCATGAACTGCTAGAAGTATATGAGGATCAAGACCTCGTGGGGTGGATCAAAAGGCAAAGGATAAGATGGTTGGGTCATGTATGGAGGATGCCCCAGGCAAGAACCACTAGAAAGGAGCTAACCGGAAATCCAGAAGGAAGACATACAAGGGGAAGACTTCGTCTAAGATGGAGGGACAATGTACCTATCAACCGATCTAAAACAACTGAGGGTGCAAAATTGGACCAGCGTACATACATCAAACAAGTAGAGACACTCATGCCAAATGTTGAAACCTGTCTAGAGTGCCTGGGACAGTAACTCGGGGGGTATTTCTAAGCTTGACTATCAGATGGCAGCACAACGATCTACCAATCAGAGTCAGTTACTGGCTCTGCTACCAATCATGATGTGATCAAGTAGTGGCGCCATCTGTTAGTACTATTGGAAAGTACCCCCCCAGGAGCCGTTCAAGGTCATCCAAATCGGAATTTTGACATCAAAGAAACCGACAGTGAGTGTCTCTACTTGTTTGATTTATGTACGCTGATTGGACCAACTTAGCACAAGATAGACAAAGCTGGAAGGCAGTTGTTAAAGAAGCCAAGGCTCTTCATGGGCCGTAGTGCTGTGCTGATGATGATGATAGCAGCATACCTTTTATCGTGGCTGTAGGAGACTCCATTATTTTTTTAACATCTTAGTTCATGAACCAGTTAGAGTGCCTTCTACAGCCACGATAAAAAGTATAATGGTATAAAAAACCTAAAAATATTTTTAAAAATCAAAGTAGGCCGATTTGTCTGAAAATTAAGTCTGTCACTAACTACTCTTAATTCTAAACAACTTTTTTTTTGTTATCTCTTCTAATAAAGGTAGTTTACTCTTGACCATTTTTTAAAAATCGATTCAAAAAACACCCTGTATATTAATTAATTTGATTGATTTTCTCAAAATCTTGGTTTAAGAACAAGCAGGAGCGATTCCTAGAATATTAACATCTAACTCGAAAATATTTTGTCATTTACACCTTATGTGAACTGAATCCGCAGACACACTGTAGAAAACATCATGCAGGGTCAAATTATTTATTAGCAATTTTCAAAATAGTTTTTATCTACGACCACTACTAAAAGTAGGCCTTTTAGCGCTAGCTTGTTTCACTAAAAGTGACATTTTATAGTTTAGCGTGGTTAAAGAAATCAGCTGTTTACTTTAAGCGCATGTGTGGTATAAAGTAAAGTGAGGTTATAAAACTACAATTTCGAACTGGAAGTGAAGTTGTGAAGTTATTCTAGTTACTTCTTGCGTTACAGGTAGTGTTTTTGAAATAATTAAAGCGTTATGTAATGAATACAGTCAGATGTGTAGTATTAATACCTAGCTACCTCGTTCGCGCGAGGTTCGTTATTTGTGTATTAAATAATGACTAATTATTTTTTCTCATTCTATCCCATCCTATCCCCGTCCCCGTCCCTTTCTCCGTCCCCGTCTCCGTACCGTCCCATCCCCTCCCCTTCCATGCCATCCTTTCCCTTTTCGTCCCGTCCCGTCCCGTCCCCTTCCATCCCACCCCTTCCCTTTCCGTCCCGTTCCGTTCCGTTATGCCCCGTCCCGTTACGTCCCTTCCCGTCCCGTCCCTTCCCGTCCAGTCCCGTCCCATCCCGCCCCCCCCCCCTTCCACACCAATCCTTCCCTTTTCGTTCCGTCCCGCCCCGTCCCGTCCCTTTCAGTCTAGTCCAGTCCCGTCCCGTCTCGTCCCGTCCCGGCCCTTCCCTTCCCTTCCCGTCCAGTCCCGTCCCTTCCCTTATGTCATGTCCACCGTCTTGGATTTAAAAATAAATTCCATTTTCGCAATCAACGGCCCAAAAATCCTCAATAACGACACCCATATCGTATTTTAGTCTTATTTACCCCATTTCACCCCCTAAGGGTTGATTTTCGGAAAATCACGAAATACGTGTTTGCTTATTTGTTTTTAGGAGTAATCTTACGAAGTTTCAAATCGAAATGTTTATCTAATATTATTTATCCATACAAAATTGGAACCCCCATTTTACCTCTTTAGGGGTTGAATTTGGAAATATCCTACCTTATTCCTTGTATACATCATAAAGGGAACCTCTGTGCAAAATTTCAGCTTTCTAGGTCCAAGGGTTTGGTCTGGGCATTGATGAGTGAGTCAGGACTTTCAGTTTTATATAAGGCTGAGTCATTTTAATCTTTGGACGCGTTTATCCAGTGACGGAAGCAAGATGGTGAAAAATGCCTCGGGACCAAAATTGTTCGGGGTGAAGGGGGACAACTTTTAGCACCAAAATCCACTCCCCACCGTACTCCCCCCGCGGGGAGGGAGGGTCAACTTACAAATTTCAAATGGAACCCCCCATTTTTTCCATGGATTCGGGTTCCTAATAAAAAAATGTGAAATTTTTGTCCGAACAATTTTTCATGAAAATGCTTTCTTCAGTCAGTTTTAGCGCATCTTACAATCCCACCCTTGGCGTTACCCAGGAACAACGACGTGGACGTGGATGGGATTTTGTTCCCATCGGGGTGCTTTTTTCGCGTGAGTCCCCTTGCCTCTCACGTACAGGGTGTTTTTTTCGCGTGAGTCCCCTTGCCTCTCACGTTCGGGGTGCTTTTTTCGCGTGAGTCCCCTTGCCTCTCACGAAATGATGAATTGCACACCTACGCGTTGAGTAATTGCTCAAAATTCCCACCGTTATTCTGAATACATAAATGCAATCGCCTTTGAAAATGCTCGACCGTACTCAACAATACCCTACGCGGTATTGCTGCACACGCTACTCGGATTCGCTCCATCATGTCTTCCCTGGTCGTTGGAGCTCGGCTATTTACCACATTTTTGAGGTATCCCCACAAGTAAAAATCAGGAGATGTCAGATCTGGTGATCGCACAGGCCATGCTCTGGGACCTGTTCGACCAATCCATCTCCGGGGAAACTGGAGATTTAGGTAATTGCGGACAATACGTGCATAATGTGGTGGTGCACCGTCCAGTTGAAGCCATAATCTACGCCTTGTTTCAAGGTCAACATCTTCTAACAATCCGGGTAAATGATCTCGGAGAAAAGATAGAAATATCTCCCCAGTTACATTAACCTCAAAACAATAAGGCCCAATCAAGTACCCGTTGACGATGCCACACCACACGTTCAAGCTCCAGCGGTGCTGATGGTCCACCGGCCGATACCAGTAAGGCTGCACCTCCGACCAATAATGACAATTATGTCGATTCAATCCGCCGATATTGTTGAATGTCGCCTCGTCAGAGAACATCACATAATCAAAGAATCGCTGATCATCTTGGATCATTTGCAACGCCCACTGACAGAACTGGACGCGCATTCTCATATCGTTCTCTGATAGCTGCTGGGTTAATGTGATGTGGTAGGGGTGAAAATTTCTGGCATTCAAGATGCGTATTACCGTTCTTTGTGAGATACCCATTTCTCTTTCGATCTGGCGACTACTTATGTACGGATTGATATGCACAAGAACTAATACGGTGAGAACACGCGCGTCATTTTCATCATAGACGTGACGTGGGCGTTGCCGACGTAGACGCCCTTCTCTAGCTCGTTGAAGGAGATTCCGGATTGTCACCTCACTTGGAGGTCTTCTGTCAGGATACCGGTCTGCATAAAGCGCAGCAGCAGCTGCGTAATTCAGAAGACATTCGCCCAACACTAAGATCATGTCTACAATTTCCGAAGGTGGATAATCGGCCATATTGGGTAAAAATATTACAGCGAAGCGATCAAGCAAAGTATATTGAAAATTTTTCGCAAAATAATGTTGAGAATGTAGTGATTAAAATGACCAGAGCGGGGGAAGAGCCACTACGGGAGGGGAAATTGAGCGAGCACCGCGAAAGCGGGGCGGAAGCGTCAGTTGGTGGGAGAGCCGGCTGAGGATGGTAGGAGTTGTGGGAGAGCCGGATGAGGCTGGTAGGAGTTGTGGAAGAGCCGGCTGAGGCTGGTAGGAGTTGTAGACGGCGCGCGAAACTTTGGTGGGAGAAAGGCTCGCTGCTCTTGTGCCTCTTATGTGCAGAAGGAGAGAATAAGGCCGAAAATCGCACTTTGTTTCCATGCGCTCTGCGATTAACTATGTACTCTCAACTATGTACATCACGAGCGTAGGTCCAATCTAACGTTCTGGAACCTCAATCCTGGAAATTTTTGTCATTTTGGTGAAGCATTGACACTTTTGGCCCTGATGACAGCTACCTGACAGCTGTGATGACATCGTGTGGGGACAATTTTATGGCTCTAGACCTGATCACTCCATATCGAGCACTAACAATCATATGTGCTGTTTCGGGAAAATGTCCATCCACTGTAGTTCTTAAATAGGGCGGGGGGTCATAATTCTGACCGAAGAAAGCATTTTCATGAAAAATTCTTCGGAAAAAAATTTCATATTTTTTTATCAGGAACCCGAATCCATGGAAAAAAATAGGGGGTTCCATTTGAAATTTAAAAGTTGACCCCCCACCCGCGGGTGGGAGTACGAGGGGGGAGTGGATTTTGGTGCCAAAAGTTGTCCCCCTTCACCCCGAACAATTTTGTCCTGGGGTATTTTTCACCATCTTGCTTCCCTCACTGGATAAACGCGTCCAAAGATTAAAATGACTCAGCCTGTATATAGATAAAACTATAGGTTTAGTATAACAATGAGGGTAAAATTAATAAATGTACCTATTAAATGTTGTATTCATAAATTGTAGCAACATACCAGTTTCCACCACTTAGAGGTGGAATTTCGGAAATCCTTCTATTTTATTCTAAACTGGACACACGGAAAAAAATCAATAACTTTAACCTCTTTTTTAACTTCTTTTTACTTTTACCCCATTTTTACTCCTTTCACAATAAAATTTAGAATAAAATCTTTAAACCACTTTTTAAAGATTTACAAAACACACATATGCGCAGAAACCATGATCATCAGGAACCACAGGAAATACGAAAGGTTCTATAATTTACCCCTGAAACCAAATTCTCACCTTTAGAAGTTGATCTGTGCACAATCCTGAATTAGGTTTTTAGAAACTAGTATAGGTAACCTTTCTAAGTAAAACCAAATTGTTACATTATAGGGCCGTATGAAATATTAAGAAATTCGTATATGCCAAAAAGAATGTCCTAATTCAATAAACATAGGAGATATGAAGGGTTCTTTAATTCACTCCCAATCCATTTGCACCTTTAGGGGTTGATTAGGGGAAAATTCTAAAATTTGTTTCTAGGTATTTGCATTGATAATCTTTGCAAGTAAACACCAAGTCGCTATCTCATCGGGTCTAAGAGATATTGAGGAACTCGTGAAAACACATTTTCCCCTTTCCACCCCCGTAGGGGTGGAATTGAAAAAAAATCGCTTTTAACCCATTTTATTGTGAAATGGAACTCACAGCAAAAAAATTTATAATTTTAACCCCCCTACCCCTTTTCCGTTTTTCCTCCTTTTACCCCTTTAGGGTTAAAATTTTTAAATTCCCTTAAACCCCTTTCTAAATATTTGAAAATACATCTATATGCCAAAAAAGAATGTTCCAACTCAATAAACATAGGAGATACGAAGGGTTCTTTAATTCACTCCCAATCCAGATTTGCACCTTTAGGGGTTGATTAAGGCAAAATCCTGAAATAAGTTTTTAGGTATTTGCATTGGTAATCTTTGCAAGTAAACACCAAATTCATATCTTATCGGGTGTAAGACATATTGAGGAATTCGTGAAAACACATTTTACCCCTTTTCACCCCCTTAGGGGTCGAATTTCAAAAAATCCCTTCTTAGCACTACCTTACGTAATAAATTGAACCTTCCACCCAAATTTCAAGTTTATAGTACCAGTGGTTTCGGCTCTGCGTTGATTAGTCAGGGTTATGACTTTCCTTTATATATGTATAGATTACCTTTCGTTACTGACCTTGACAGTACTGGCTCTGCAAACAATCGCCCGCGCGCCAAAGTCTACTGTTTATTATGACATAAATTATAAGTGTCGTAGATGCAAACCTTTGTTAAATCGATATTTATGGATTAATAACAGTAAAATTAAGGTTGTAGATAAAATATTGTATGCAACGTGTGCTAAAAGACGTTTATGCACGAGACATGTTATGAAAGTCAGCCTTCGGCTTCGTTTCATAATTTTCATGTCTCGTGCATAAACGTCAACTTTTAGCACTTGTTACATAAATAGCTATTGTGTTTAATCGTTTTTTAATAGAAGGCTTGTGCCATTTAGAATATGTATGATTAAACAAAGTATCTGTCATTGCGTTGTTACAATACTGAATATTGTATTGACATAAATAATGTTTGATTATTTATTATAATATTTCACCTTTGAAGGTGCGGAGGGCCTATGGCAGTAAAGAAAAGTTTGATATGTTAGAATGTTTTACTCAGAGTAATAATAATTCTGAGGCGGGAAGTAAAAGTGACACTAAATGTCAAAACATAACCAAGCTGAGCAGAACTCGTTTCTATGTACTAAAGCACAATAAGCAGCTCCAGTTGATTTATGCGTTTGGCAGTACTGAAGTGTACTGTTGGTGGCACTGTAAGTCTATATCAAATTTGAGGTTAGTAGGTTAGGTTTTGCGTCAGTCTGTATCAAAACTGACGCAAAACCTAACCTGCTAACCTCAAATTTGACATAGACTTACAGTGCTATCAACAACACACTTGAACATTGCCAAACAAAACGAACCGCCGTTGCTATGCAGAAAAGTACATTTCTAAACGATTTTGAATGTAGAAATGCAGTACATTACCAAATAAACAATAAACATTTTTTCACATAAGTATATGGTTACAAAAGGAATCAGTACCGCCATTAGTGATTTCTATATCTATCCTTGTCGCAAAATTTTCTCCAACTGAGGATAAAAAACACAATCTAACCATAATTTGACTTTACAGCAGTACCATTACACCAAATAGAAAATCCTCAAAAACTAGTGTCTTCCCTTTTGCACTTGTGAAATGTGTATTTGTTATTTTTATCTCACATTCTCACGCGAGGAATGGAATGGCGTTACCTTACACTTACTGTATTAATCTAGTGCCCTTATGAACACCAGTTTTACAGCTCCATCTGTAAACAATTCTATGAGACTGTCTTTCTTTGTATCGAGAGATCCAAAAAAAACTGTTCCTCAGCGGACTGTGGAAATTGAACGTATGAATAATATGTTGGTGACACTGTACGTCAATGTCAAATTCGAGGTTATCAGGTTAGGTTTTCCGTCAGTTATGACACAAAATGACGCAAATCCTAACCTGTTAACCTCGAATTTGACATTGACGTACACTGTCACCAACATATTATTCATACGTTGAATTTCCACAGCCCGCTGAGGAACAGTTTTTTTTGGATCTCTCGATGGATGTTAACCCTTGTAATTTCCAGTATCGACATGAGAAATTCCTGTTTTTGTAGAAGTAAGTCCTTAAGATTTGAAAAAGAATCATAGTTTCTGTCTAAGAGGCGACGTTCCCGCAACACTCAACTCAACTTTTTAATCATAACTTCAACCTTGTCGTCCTCTTGAAAAATTATCACTTTTTCTCCTTGAAGATTTAAGTTCAGTGTGATAAATTGGAAAGGAACTTGGATACTCAAGCCTAGTAGGATAGGAAGCACGATGTAAGGAGTGAAAATGAAAGAAAGCTCATAGATTTCACAGCAAAAAAAAATGATAGTAGCTAGCACACGTTTTCCTCACAAGGAAATACATAAGGAAATCTGGATAGCGTCTGATAAAAACATGAGTAATCAAATAGACCACGTGCTTATCCATAAATGACATGCTTCACATATTATTGATGTAAGAAGTTGTCGCGGTGCGAATATGATTCAGATCATTTTAAGGTAAGGACGAAGTATAGGCAAAGAATAATAAGGATAACAAAACTTAATAAAGATCAGAACAAAAGGAGACAATACATAGGGAACAAAATTTGTAAATGAAGGGGGAGCCAAGGAGAGTTTAGATAGAAACAAAAAATGGCAAAAAACAGTAGAAGACTTACATACAGCAGCAAAACAAGTACTGGGAGAAAGACGACCAAAGAAGTGTAATGGATGATATGGTGCGAGTGCAAGGAATGATATGTTTTTCGGACTTTTTCCACTTTCTAGGGTGTAAATCACACAACGTTTCGGGAGTTTTGTTCTACTCCCATCTTCAGGTGATAGCTGTGATTACTACTCTGCCACTCTAACCACTAGACCACCAGGGCCAGAGAACGAGTGCAAGGAAGTTCTTAAAGAAAGAAATGAGGCAAGACAAAAGATGCTACAGAGGAAAACAAGAGTGAGTGTAGAAGAGTATCAAAATAGAAGAAAAGCAGCTCACAATCTATGCAAACAAAAGAAGAGTTTTTAATAAAAAAATAATAGAAGAAATAGATTGGGAGTGTAGACAACAAAATGTAAGAAGTTTCTACCAAAAAATAAAAATAGCAAGAAACCATTCCAAAAGTAAATTGAAATTTGTTAAAATAAGAAAGGTGAACTAATAGCAGACAAAAAAGCAATTTTAGAAAGGTGGAAAGAACATTTTGATGAGCTCCTGAAAGGAAATGACAACGAAGAAAAAGAACAGAAGAGATCCATTTTTACAGCCCACACCAAATTATAGGAGCACATTGTGAGGAAGCATAATTGTTTTGGCCTTACCTGTTGGCGAAAGTTTTACTTGGTATTTTGCCGGCTGGTAACTATCGGCCTAATTGGGCTAACTCGCCGAGAAGGGTCGGGGTTCCAGCTACGCTGAAAGAGAACAACAAAGAAAGGAGAGGGCGCCAGGTCCTCGACGTGGTTTTACTCCTTGTGTCGGACCTCCACAAGGTATAGACAATTCCAGCAGAACAAACAAAATCAAAGCAACGACCAATCAAAATATCACATCTTTATTATCATTTGGTGGGTAGGTATTATAGTGCAAATATAAATACAAATATAGGACAATTCGAACAGGCATCAAAATTTATACATGTATGTAAATACAATATGCATAAATATCGTTAGTACATGCAGACTAAGTAAAGGTGTCGACCCGAATATAATTATGTCGCATTAAATTTAAATATAATATGCATAAATATAGTAAGCACGTGCAGAATAAGAAAATGTTTCGAGCCGAATATAAATTTTACCATGCAAAACTATCTGTAAAATTAATTTAGGCCGCGATACGGCGGACAATACAAACACTCTAAAAAGGGGACAAAGTTACGAAGGGCGTCGCGGTGGCAATTAAAAATAAATAGCGGAGGTTAAACCTGTACGGAGCGCGAAGCGGGCTCAAAAGCAAATACGCCGATACAGAGCGATGCAAGCCTAACCGGGCTAACGTTTAACCCCAAAGGTTAGCTCTAAATGACGTTGAAACGCTACTCAAAGTAATTTCTAAGTGTCGGAGCAACGTACGTTTGCGTGGCCACACTAAACACGTCGATGTCCTTAATATTAAGAAATGTAAGTACAGATTTAAATTTGAAATAAATAAGTGAAAGACCTAACATACGGTTTAAAGGGGGTGTCGCGGAGGGCAGCGGCTAGCGGGGCTACTTATAACTTGTAGCTCCCGCGCGAGAAGAATCCCCATCTATGCGAGATCGTCGAAAGCGCCTACAATACAAGCAACGACCCAGACTGGAGCAGAAACTCTAAAGCTTGGCTCCGGTAGGTCTATCTGACATTAATTACTAAACTGCACAAAATGGCCGCTTGAAATTTTGCAACAGCCCTATCATAACAATAAATCTAACATAATCGAAAGCATGCACAGAGCAGAACACACAGAGGCACAATTCACCCTAATTTCTAACTATACGAAGCACTGCTGTTCTATCATACAACTCAACAGGCGCAGTGGGAAATAACTTAAGCTAACGTCTTGCCTGCAGGAAGGTACGTCAAAGGCCAACCTTTCCGTTCGCTCCCAGGCAATCTGGCACAGTTGGGGGCCGCAGGGGTGCAAAGGCCACAACGGCGGCTATCGAAGGAGAGGCAAGCTATGGACGCCATGGGTGACGTGGAGGTAAGTGGGGCGCTAACGCCTATTCCCAGGCGTAGCCCACGGGGGTTGTAGATTGTACAGGCATTACGTCAATTTCATTGGTCCAGATCGACGGGATGGCTTTCAGCCAAGAGCGACAGAACAGGGAGTGCTTAATCTCCAACAGGAGGTGTGCAACCCAACAGGAAATGGCTATAAACGCACCATGCCCAAATAAATCTACGATTAAGGAGCCGAGGCTAGTGACAGCTTACCTTTAGTGATAACGGGCAGCCATTAGAAGTGCAATAATAATGCTGGCCTCAAACAAATCCGCAATTGCGACCGATGTAAGTACAACCAAATCAAATACGAACGTCTTAAGGAGCACATGTGCTTTGTAGAGCCTCCATCAAATCGAAACGGAGCGAAGCTACACTAATTAGCCCATAAATAAAGCACACAGCCGAGGCACCAGAAGCTTACACCAAGTTTAAAATGGGAAAGAGCACAAAAATCCACCAGTTACCAGTTATCAAAACTTTCCAAAATTTTGGGTCAGAAGATACAAAAAAAAAACCCTGAAGAAATTTGACTGCAATAAGAGATATCCTTATCTAGCAACAAAGGAATAGTTTTAATAGAAGTCCAATATTGGTTGTCTAGCCGCCATACTTAAATATCTGTAGAAATGTAACCAGAATAAATTTAATTTGTAAAATATGGGTAATTATTACTTACGAAACTGCTTGATAATTATAGGAGAGTATTTAAAACTAGGGTACCGCTAACCGAACCTAATTTAAAGCATGCAAAAATTCCAAAAAGCCACCTAATAATACTTAAGGATAAAGATTTAACTAGTGAATGTTTACATATACGGGGTCGCTCCAAAAGTACCGTAACAACATACTAGAGAAGAAATCAAAGAACAAATAGAAAAACTTAAGAAACAGAGAGTACCAAGTGAGGACGAGATAGAATTAATAATAAGCGGAGGTGACAAACTTTTACAACAAATAACTATTATTACTAAAATAAATATGGGAAGATGCCTGAGTGCTGGAGCTATCGGGGAATATCACTGTTGGGAGTAATGTATAAACTACTGGCTGCAATAATAGCAAACAGAATGAAGCCTTTTTCTAAAGATATAGTAGGCGATTACCAGTCTGGATTTAGAGAGGGAAGGTGGACAACTGACCATATTTACATAATCACAGCAATACTTGAAAAATGTTATGAAAATAATATCAATGTTTACCAATTTTATATCAATTATAAGCAGGCATATGATAGTAGAAGCTATCTAGAGCAAGCCATGACTGAGTTTGATATTCCACAGAAATGACAAAGAAAACTAGGGCAAATATGTTATTTTTGTATTAAGTGCGCGGAATGAATGATTTTAGAGCGTGAGAATACTTCTTTTGACGAAGTCATTCGAACGCTCTAAAACATTTCGCGCTCGTAATACACAAATAATATTTTTTTCTTCAACCACCAAAGAATATCAATAATGTTTAGCGCCATAGTGTCCGAAAATATTTGGCGCTCTAGTGCGCAAAATGCCTTTTTCATGTCGTCAATGGTAACGTAAATAAATATCCTCTTTTTTACCACGTTAAGAAATGGCAAACTTTGCGTATTGATAGCGATGCTCTAATGTCCCTTTTTTGGCGGTTTTCAAAAAACATAATTATACGCTACGAAAGGTGTTCTAGTCAAAGAACATATTCAGAAATACTAAAAAACATATATTGGAATGGTATGTGTGTTTGTTAATTTAATTAATATTATATATCATCCAAACCAAATCATTTGCAAAAATAATTTTAGTCGTATGAAAATTGGACTGGTTAAAATGATATTGTATTTTCTTAATTTCAAAATAAATGGTAGTATGCCCGTGTGTATCTTATTTACCTACAAATTCCATGTTATTGAACACTAGCTCTGGTAAAGCAAGAGAAATACTCTATAATCTCAGATTGAGTTCCCCCAATTAATTTATTATAGTGCGCTACTGGCACAACCTTGATTTTGACTGAGCGGTCGGTAAGTTAAGAATATGTTAAAATTTCTCACAAATTGACGTGATGTGCAGGTTACGTTCTAATTTGATTCAAACAAAAGCAGTTTATCAACATTCGACAAGGTAAATTTTGAATTATGACTGCTTTCCCGGCATTAATTTGTCTTCTGTTTTAGCACTTGCGGGAACGCTATTTCAACTGTTTTCGGACGGCGTCCTTTGACTCGCATAACCTCACAATCGGATTCTATTTTCTATCTGGACAACAATTATTCCTCTGGAGCCGTAGGAATTACTTGAATATGGTTCAGTACTATCGCCTTTATGCTGCACGTAGCTTTCCAAGGTCTAACAGTGCTTATTTTAATAGATTTTGGGTACCTGGTTTTGTCTGGAAGCCTCTCTCGCAGAAAACAAAGCTGTTGATGTGGGGAAGCTGCTGTAGGCCCCCTGGTGATGACATCTCTGGGTTGCGGCCGTGGTTGTCCTCGTAGCCCGCAGACTTCGAAAACTCCAAGTGGAATCGTAGCCGATCTGGTCTCGGAACACGTCTTGTGGACTTCGAATTTTTGGTGATGGATTTTTATGCAAACATTACCACACGTACTCTGAATTGCACAGATTATAACGACGTACTTTTTATAAGGAAATTTTAACATTTATTTCACGAATTTCAAATTTAAAGGAGAGCACTTTTACAAACTGCATCAAGCTTAATTAATTCATTTGTTCTCTTATAAATCCGTCATAAACAATTGAAATACCGACGCTACAATAAAAAACGGATATTAAGCAATGCCAATTACATTCCTTTTACATCTAAAATTACTTTTAATTAACATTTGTACAAATTGTCTTAAATATAAAATTAATGTTTGTTCATTTTACTAATTATGGTCTATTGACGCCACTTGCACGTTCTTATTAATCACTTGAATTGTCTTTCACTCATGATTGTATTGACTAGTTTTGAGATCACTTCCTCTTTGCACTTTTGGTACTAAAAACCTGTGTCCTTTTCTTGCCAAAACTTTCATATGTTTGCTTTTCTGCTATTTTTGGTTT
This sequence comes from Agriotes lineatus, assembly GCA_940337035.1. Lineage (NCBI taxonomy): Eukaryota > Metazoa > Arthropoda > Insecta > Coleoptera > Elateridae > Agriotes > Agriotes lineatus. Next base: position 44,888 of record CALNHX010002804.1, read on the forward strand.
CATAGCTTAAGCTTTCAATTGCCCATTTATTTGTCATACTTTGCTCTTTGCATTTTATCATAATATAATTCTGGATTCGATTTACCTTATGTTAGATTGTTCATAAACAATGCCTGCTTATTTATTCTGAATTCTAACGTTACAATCCCCTGCGCTTAGCACACCTTTCTGTGACAAATTGGATCGGCTTTAATTAACACAAGCCTATTTAATCAATTTTGAAATATCGGTCTGGACCTGTGATAACGAGCTTTGCTCCTTACGTTCCTTGTTCACATTATAACTTTTAATTCAAGCATCTCTCAATGCAAATGCAACAATTAACTACTATTTAAGTTTTAACTTTGCAGTTATATAAGATATTTCATTCTGCGCTTTTATGAATTATCCATTAATTAGGCAATGCTAACAGAGTTGATGTTTGTAGGGCTTAATACCATAGCAATATATAAAACAATAACTTGACTGGAAAAATTATACAAGTGAAACATGGGTTCTCAAAATAGATGATGAAAGAAGTCTAGCAATATTTGAAAGAACCATTCTAAGTAGCAAAAAAAATGGATGGCCAACCAGGATGAACCATAAATTGCTAGAGCCGTATGATAACCCACATATAGTTGCTATAATAACAGCGCCAAGATTGAGATGGTAGGGTCACATTATGAGAATAAAGGAGGGAAAGACTCCCCTATTGGCGTATAGTAGGAAACCAGAAGGTACACGAAAGACGAGAAGACCTATAAAAAGGTGGACTGCCAATGTAGAAGAAGATCTAAGAGTCCCGAAAGTGAAAAGATGGAAAATGAAAGCTGTGGACAGGGACAAATGGAAAAAAGTAATTGAGCCGGTCAAGGTCCTACAGATGCCCTAGAGCCAAACAAGAGCAAGAGAGGGTATTTAAATGTGAGAAAATATCTGATAAATAGCAAGATTCACAAGCCACGAACAATTATTCCGACGGCCACCGAGGTGAAATTGTTGACCCATAAGGAATGATGAAACCTCATCTTTTAACTGAAAAGAATGAGTTAGTTCTTTTCCTCTTGGCCGCTAACAAACTTCAGAATGCAGCTGGTGGTGTTCGTGTTCCATGTCTTTACAAAGTTGTTCAGTATTGAATTCAGCAGGTTACTTTGAAATTTTCAATTTTGACTGCTTTATTTAAAGTCTCTTTTAACTCTTCTGGTATTTTCTTAGCAACAAAAGCTTCTCTATGTATGCAGAAATGGTACCAATCGCCAAAGGTACGACAAGAGAATGATTAAAATAGGCTATCGATATTTAGTTACTTGTTGATTCAGGGTTCAATTACCTTTTGTTAAAAATACATTTAATCATAGTCCTTCTGTTACACACATTTTTATCATCATGCTTTAGTTGAACCAACTTAAAAAATTTCAATTTGTTGCCGAACACTACCAATTACATGCCAATGCGACTTTTACATATATGAAATAGTAACACTTCATTATAGCAATACGTTTATTATTTTCATAAAGCAACAACAAAAACATTTTTTATATGTGTAATACCCACAAAATTATATATTAATAAACTAAAATATAAAAAAATACATGCCCAAACTTAGTATTCGCATTCATATTTGTTTTGTTATATATTTCGTCTTAAACTAGTTAAGTACTAATAAAAAAAAATTAGATTAATCTAAAATTAACAATTTTCTAAACTTCTAACTATAGAATAGAACAAGTATATCTTGTTTTTTAATTAAAATGCTTGTTGAGATATAACTGGATCACAGGATCAGTAATGTTCCCCAGTAACTCAATTATTTTTTTGTATTTTACTTTAGTTTCTGGTATAGTTGCACAAGTGTTGTTAAGTAATAAAATAACCAACAGTAAACACGCAATGGAACCATCTGACTGGGCAAGATTTTCAAATAAATTGTATTTATTTATCTCCAAATCATCACCAGAACCTTGACAAAAATATTCCAAAAACCAATTTATTTCTTCAGAAATTATGCCAAGCACAATAGAGCCGTACATACTTGTTAAAGAATCACACAAACCTTTAATTTTCTGTACAACTTCTGGCACTGCTAACTTCTCAATATAAATTAACGTAATTTGCAAACATAAATAAGTCTCAAAAGAGTCGTGAGGTTTTAGAAAGTTATTCCAAAGATCTACAAATTTTTTAAGAATTTCTTTGTCACCGTACTGATTTGTAAGAAATTTCATACAAAATTCTTTTACAAAATGAGAAACTGTTTTCCGTCCTACATTTCTAGTTTCTACATTGTTCCAGGTAGCGTTGACATAATTCTTTAGACATACAAAATTTGCCTTTACACGATTTTCCTTTTCTAATGTACCACAAGAAACGATATAATTGCATGTAAAACTATGTACAGCCATTTGAAATGAACTAAGGCTTTGTTGCTCCTTAAAAAGGTAACTTTGTATTATTGAATCACAAAATTCCTTTGGAAGCAGCTGAATTACATCAGATGGAATTGAATTTAATACAGTAATCTTCTTTGATAACACATCACCATCTGGATCGGGCAGTCTACTCAGGATATCCCATGTAAACGGAATGTACTGTACAAGGTATTGGCAAGGAATTTTCTCGAGATTTATTAAAATGCCAAATGCTTCCTTATCATTAACATCCACAGAATTCACATTCAACTTTACCAACTCCCACGAATAATCATTAGGATTTTTAATAAAAAAGTTGAAGATGCCTTTCAGAATAAATTTACGAACCGAGGCATTTTTCTCAGTTTCCATAAACTTATTCACCACGTTAAAGATTTGTGCTTTATCCAGGGCTCTAAATGCAAGATGTAGCTCATGTTTTCTAACTGAAACTGCTTTTCCTGACAGTTCACTGAGTAGCGAAATTAATTTGTTCTCATTTGCTTTGTAAGACACTGAGTACAAAGAGACACAAATGAGTTTTAAGTAGTCCCCTTTGCAGAAAGCTAAAATGCTGTCGAACATTTGTGATGTTGGAATAACATTTTTTATAGACGCACCGATAGTTTTTTGCAGAAAGTATACTTTCTTGGCATCTTCATTATGGACGTTTACTTTTAAATCTACTGGATAATATGGAACGATGAATTTTTGAAATTCACTTGGGGTCATTAAGTACGACATAGCTATAATTACGTTACTCCTCAGCATCTCCTGTTTGTTACCGACTAAATCGTTGTCTTTAAAAAGAGATAAACAGTTATTAATAATTTTTTGAGGAATTTCGAGGTGACTGTAGTTTCGGCAACTTTTCCAAAACCAATCTGTTTCTGCTTCCATATTTAAAACAAGCCGAGTTATGGCATCAATGCTATGAGCTACAGTTAAGGGCTGATGGCGTATTAACCAATTCATTACTTCAATGTCTGCATACTTGTTTGTTGGCTTTAAATATAAATTCAGCAGATCTGATTTTTCTTTGACGTCGGTCTTCTGCTGTAGGCAGTGAACTAGTATGGAATCTGCGCTATACACATATCCCTCCTCCGTAAGCAGTTTTTTAAGGGTCTCGATAGGGCTTGTAAATGCAAATGGAGAAATCTTATCATTAGGGTTATTGTTGTTCCATCTCATAATAGCAGACATAAAATTCAAATTGCGTGACTGCAATTGGTCAAGCTTGTATAATTTAGGAATTATTTCACTGAACAATAGCAAGCACTTTTTTTCATACTGGGAATTCTTGTCAAAGATGTTCATATATGTGTGGGACTCAAGCCACTGTGTTAGTTCTTCCTCTATAGGTAAGTCATTTTTAAGACGATACCCAATATATGCTTTCAGGAATTCATCGTCATCATAAAATGTTTCCTTGTTTAACGTGAATACTTCAATGAGCTCTTGTACATACATCCAATGTTGCTCTTCAAGATTTTCAAGTTTCAATTTTTCCTGAAGGGCAGTTAGAAAGGCTAATCGAACAACGATGTGGTCATTACGATGGTGAGTTACTATGTATTTGCATACACCAGTTAGAGCTGCTTTATCCTTGTTGATTGTGCACGTTTTAACAAGACAACTTACAAGTTTCGATCTTGCTTTATAATCTGAACTTAATGATATCCTCTTTTTATAGAATGGAATAGATTTTTCGATCTTCCAGTAACAGTTCCACTCATCTTCTGTACAATCGGATGGTTTATATTCAATTTTTAGCCTGTTTTCACGCTCATTAGGTGGAAGCATTTCTAATAGCTTTAGATCTATATACTTAGGATGATCCCATAGTTCTGTACCATAAGTTTTTTTAAAAGATTCAAAAAGTAAATTTAAGTTTTGCGGTTCCAATGTAATTAGAGAAAATATGCGTTGATACCACACATCAAGCTTTGCAAGTGATGCTGGAAACAAATTTATGAAAAAGTCACCAAAATCCTGCTGCTTTAGAGTCTTACTAATCTGTTTATTATGAAATAGTTCATAGTATGACGCAGAATTTTTAATAACAGTTTGTTTGTTTGAACAGATAAATCTATTAGTTGCTCTTCTTCCCAGATTTAGTGACAGCTGATACTTTGTTAATAATCTTGAAAATAATGCAAAATCGTTTTTTGCAACATACATAAAAACCGTGCGATATTCTCGCTCTACATTAATGTGATTGTTTTTTAACAGTTTTAAAATGAATTCTGTTATATGTGGATGCTTTCTTATAATAATCAACAACTGTCGCGGAGTAGGTTTAATTCTGTTCAATTGTATACAGTCCACAATTACTTTCTCACTGCAGGCCGATAACAATTTTGATGCCATGTACAAGCCGTACTTTGCATTGATAGACTTGAAAAATTCATCTGCTTTTTGGGTGTCCACCAAATGAGAGGCCAACTTGTTTACAATTTTTATTTTCACATTAAAAGGAATGCAAGGTAAAATTGATAAAACCAAGTACTCTCCACTGATGTCTCGGAAAGCTCGATCCAGAAACCAGGAGCCGGCTTTCAACGTTCTTTCGATTAGTATAGGATTTTCACTTTTTAAAACTTCCACAAGTTCGGCCGTTCTGTTGAAATAAATTAATGCGTCCACTTTGAATTTCTCTTCAAGTGGAGTCTGTGGTTTTAAGGAGTAGAAGTCGAGTTCAGAGCATTTAGCTTCATTTAAAAGACTGAATAAATTTCTGCGTCTCTCTCCAGTTGTCGTTCCTGTCAAAGAATGAAAACTTGAAATGAACTCTTCAGTATCTATCGCCATCTTTACTGCCACAGTTACTCTGTAAATAAACAGCTAAGGTAGAGTGAATATTCACTTGCACTAGGATTTATTTAGAAATTACATTAAATACACAGTAATTCAGTGTTTTTCTTACATCACAAATACAGGGTAAGAATCGCCACATGCATAAAAAACGTAAGAAGCTATAGAAAAGCAAATACAGACTTGGACCACTTCATGGTTAAAATAGAAATGAAACAATTAAATGCCCAAAGAGTAAGACGAACCAAAGAGAAGAAAGCAAAACATTCATACCCGAAAAAAAAATATCTAAATAAGAAAAAAAAATTAAAGCAAAGAATAAACAACGAGGCGAATGACTACATAGAAGAAAAATAATACAGTAGGCGGCATAAAAGGTGCTACAAAGAAAAGCAAAACTGGGGAAAAATACTGGTTCAACAAAGAGTGTGAAGAAGCAGTGGAAGAAAGAAAAAAGCAAAGCTGAAGATCCTGTACGAGGGAACAACAAAGTATGGAGAACAAAGAGACCAAGGAAGTAAAACGAGGATATATCAGCCAACCACGACACACGGCCTAGACAAAGATGGAAACCTGGAAAAGAAAGACTCAATAGAAAAACGGGCAAAATATTTTGAACAATAAGGAAAAGAACATGACAAAAGCAGATGAAGAGACTGAAAGTCAAGAAGAAGACCTAATGGAACCACAAAGTATACAGGAAATAACAGAAGTTATACAGAATTTAAAGAATAATAAAAGCCCAGGCAAGGTTGAATTACAACCAGAAAAATATATAGATTAACAACAAAAATATAGCTAAAACAGAAAATGCCCAAGGAATGGTCGATGACATTATTATGTCCAATACATAAAAAGGGAAACTGGCACTAATGCAAGAGCAAAGGAATTGTTGTGCTGAATGTGATATACAATATCTTGGTCAAAGAAATTGCCAAGAAACTAAAACATCATGTAGAATAAATAATAGGAGAGTGTCACTCCAACAGATCAGTCATAGATCAAACATTCACAGTAGGGCAGATACAAGAAAAATACTATGAATAAAACATACAGCTACACGTAATTTTTATTGGCCAAATAAAATAGTGGAGCTAGTCAGAATGACACTTGAAGGCACATTAAACCAGGTACGACTACATGGAGTCATGTCAAACGCCTTCAAACTAAATAGTGGACTAAGGCAAGCAGATTCTTTATCAGCAATCATTTTCAATGTAATTGGAGAAAATAATATGAGATAGTACGATCAACAGAAAGAGAACCATCTTCAAGACACCACATGAGTGCATAGCATATGCAGATGATGTCACCGTAATTTCAAGAGCTAAACCAATTAGTAAGAAGATTAATACAAACATTGGAGAAATATGGCCTAAAAATTAATGAACAAAAAACATGTTAATGACAAAGGCAGAACAAGTAACAAACAATCATATATACATAATCTGTAACCCTTATACCGTTTACACAGTGTCGAGGTGCCAGGTGCACCGAGCCGCTGTGGGTATGTGCATTTTTAAATTCGGCGGAGGTACTTGAGGTAATGGAGCCTGTCTAAGCTAGAACACTACTCCTGCTCTCGAGATGTTCACCCATCAAAGTACTGACCAAGCATACTAGAGCTTAACTTTTACAAGTGCCGTGAGATATGCAACACTACTCAGTCGTACTGCTGGCTACAAACAATAATTTAAAAATAAAAAGAATGAAGAGAACAAAGAATATAATTTTGAGAAAGTAAACCATTTCAGTACTCAAAACAAGGAACTAGAAAAAGGAATAACTGCTGGGAACAAAAGTGTGGGTGTAATGGAAAGTGTATTAAACTCAAACAATGTATAAAAAAAAGTGAAAGTGCAGATATATAGACCAATAATAAGACCATCTGTGATATAAGTATACAAGTGAAACTGGGATTCTACACCAAGAATTCCTATGAAATCTACGAATATGGGAAAGAAAAATCCTGAGAAGAATATATGGAGGAAAAAATAGAGAAACAACAGAAGAGAAGACATAACATCGGTAATAAAAGAGCAGAGAACAAGATGGCTCCGACACATGATGCAAATGACAGATGATAGAACAACAAAAAAGATACCAACAGAAGAAACGCAAGAAAAAAGAAAAGGAAGATTGAAAAGAAAATAGATGGAATGTGTAGAACAAGATCTAGACAGGCTAAAAGTAGAAGACTGGAAGAACAAGACAGGAGATAGAAAGGAATGGAAAAATATTGTTAACCAAGCCCAAGGCCTCAACGGACTGTAGTGCTACGAAATAATAACTATGCATCATCTTCACCGATTGTCAAAATTGCTACAAATTTTCCTGCAATACTACTGTTAATTGATCTAGAAATGCAACTATAAAAAATAAATTGTACTAATACAGCAAAAAATATATTTTCTTTAAATTACATAGATATGTTATATACTTAGTTTCATATAGACTGATTTTACAGTACAAATAACATAATGTATGAAAATTGCGGGCATTTTATAATTTCTTTTAAACATACTTTTGTATTTAGACAAAATTCAATACAAGCTGTTGAAGGTGTTAGTTGCATTAGTACAATACAACAAAATTCCAATTTGATAATATAAGTACAATCGATTTTAAGCTCAGTAACGCTTTGAACAATAGGTGTCAAATTAAAACTAGCATGTTTAAATTGTAATATTAAAACATCAACGAGGCATTGTTCTTAAAAAAAATTACGAGGAATTAAAAAAAAACATTATTTATAAACAATGTCTGCACATGAGTCGGTGGATAAACAGAGCTACAACTAAAAGGCTCGATCGATTTTAAAGTTCGACCATTACAGTATGCTGAAATAAGGGTGCTATGACTTTTTGGAAATTGCAACAATTTTTACTTAATAAATGGTTATAGCTATTTTTAATTTTTAATGTCGTTCAATAGCTTTTTATAGAATGAATCAATGGCTGTAAAGTGCCGTAAATTAAAATAACAACTGCCTTAATTTTTTTAAATTTCAAAAACTTTTTATATTTTCAATTTCTATCAAATACAGGTCGAACATGTAATTTCAGTTTATATAAGGTTTATTTTTTAATTTCTAATTTGATAATAAACAATTTTTTATAATTTTCTTTACACCCATTGAGGGTAATTCCAATTGGTTTGTAGTAGGAGAATGTAACATAGAGCAGTTGAAAAATCGGTAAATTTTAAACAAATTATTTCAACTGTGCAGTTTTTTATTTTACTATTTTGGAAAAAACTATCTTCCCAGTTCCTTCAAACTTGGGAAGTTAATAGGCCTGCTTGAAATCTCTTATTTAGATAATGCCCGTGGGTTAGGTAGTCTCCATTATAGTACACAAGTCTTTCTAGTAAAACTTGTTTTAACACATAATCATTACATAATGGATAGTAACAGTTACTTGTTTTATTTTTCTATAATTTCTTTAGATTAAAACCTTATTCTTTAAATTGGGAATATACTGTTTGCACAGCAAGAAAATTTCAAAAAAAAATCCAAACAGAAGATATCCCGATAAGAGATCATTTAAAAAATTAAAAGAACGGTTTGAGCAGACTGGAAGTGCTGCATATTAAAAAACCACAAGAACACAAATGATTTTATATGAGGAAAATCAACTGGTTATTATTTTGGATTTGTAAATAGATACAATTTCCACTGCTATGACCAAAATCCAATTGCTATATTTATCAACAACTAAATTTTAATGTTTGGGGCCAGCATATTCTTGAGTTTCGTGTGACTGGGGTTGTATTTTTAGATGTAATCTGGAAGGTGCTGAGTTAATCTGAGAAAATGGTTAACTCAGCACCTTCCAAATTTCAGGCTAAATAAAATGTGACTGCAATTAGATGGCGCACACGTCAGTTTAGTTTAATAGGGATGTTTGTTTGAGAGCTCATCAGTGGAAATTATCAATAGTAATATAACAAGGGCGAGACACGCTTACCGATAATTTTGCACACGCCAAGGGTCGACTGCTGGTTGCAATGAAAACTGTCCCGGGGGCAGTTTTCTAAGAGCAACCAGCACGATAACTTTATATTTTGAAGATTATTACACAAAAGCTGTATACGAAGTATGATTTAAAATTGATCTAATAATGCCAACAAGTTCTTAATTTCTTGTTTCTTACATTTCTATTTCTAATTATGACAATATCTACGGGGTCGATAATCAGCTTTAGGGCGCTTATCGCTTGATAATCATCCCTAGGGAGCTTATCAGGTAATCAGTTCGAGATTGGTCGATTTTGAATCAATGCATGGTTGTCATTAGATGATGTCAGTCATGTGACAGTTGTGTGTAATAATCCAGGAAAGTGAATAAAAAGAGATTTTGTGAAAATTAACCGCAATTTTATTTTAATAGATCACCGAACCTAACATCAATTTTTTCTGTCGAGAACCATAAAATTGGATGTGTACCGTACAGCAGCTACAACAAGGGATGATATGGGCGCACAGATAAGCCAATAATGACACCAGACATGGACAGACTTGAAAGAGATGTTTTATTGGACTTTTTCCACTGTCTTGGGTGTTTATCAAATGATGTTCAAACCCCGGGGTAGGCAAGAGTGTACGTGAAATGACGTACAAAAATCAGTCCTCAGGACTAACCAGAAGTTCATTTACCTGAGGACGGGAGTAAATCAAAAACTCCCGAAACATCGTGTGATAAATACCCAAGACAGTGAAAAAAGTCCGGTAAAATCCTTTATCTAATAGACTTGTCTGTCCGTCCGTCCGGGACGCTGTTTCAGCAGCCAAACCGTAAGAGATAGAGAAAAAAGTTATTAAAGTTATATGTTTGGAATGGTCATGTCAGGTCAGGAACCGAATTTCAGTCTCTAACACTAATTATTATCGTAATTATCCTAATCCGAACTTTTTAGGTTAGATTCTAGGCATATTTTATCAAGGCGAATGCGACTGGTAGTTTGCTACCAACAATGACGTCATATACGTACGTGTGGTGAATACGCGTTCTATTTGCAAAACGGTCTTTTTTGTTTTATTAAATGAGACATTTGTCTCACTGGACTGCTAGTAACTCATAATAGACCACTATTAAAAATGACATAATTCAGAGAACAACAAACTTGAATTCTGTAGTCTGTAAAATAGGAGACATTTTGAACGATTCTTATGATAATTAAAGATTGAAGATATTGAAATCTACACAAGTATTTTAAACACCGTGTATTAAAATATCACCTTTTTATGACAGTTTAGTACTTATGCGTCCTAGCTGATGCCTTCCTAAATGTTCATAAAATTACTATTAAAAAATGGGGGAAATATGAGGCTTTAAGTGCAAGTATGATAATGACAAAAAATATTAAATTGGGTTATAAGTTGGAAAAGTGGAAAGTAATTTAAAAGAAATTTAAGGTTACACGTAGAACTCATAGAGGCTTAAGTAACTGCAAAAAGTACAAAATATATACTCTTTTGTGACAGCCAATACAAGTAACAAAATGTTCCCCTTTTGAACCCTCTTAGGATCTTCTTGTTGGATTAAATAAAATAGTAATTTATACGAGTAGCTAAAGTGCCACTTTTTTGCACGCATGAGAAAGTTTCAAGAATGAGCTAAAGGTGAATTCCTTAAATCTCACAAGTGCAAAAAGAAGCTTTAGATACGAGTTGTATACATAATTTTTTCGACTACATTTATGCTAAAAGAGATTGCAAAACGTCAACATTGTTTCAAATTGAAAACTCATTAAAAATCATGTTAGGTATGCTTTCATTGTTTTAAATTGAAAACGCAGCAAATTTAATAAGAGTTATTTATTATACAAGACGATAAAGTTTATTTTTATCCACGAGTGAATTGTTTAACGTTGAGACGTTAGTGATTCAAGAGTGGATAATAATAACTTTATTGTCGTGTATAATATAAAATTTTATTCAATTCTTAAATTTTATTAATCGATAAATATCTAAAAATCAAATTTTGTATTGACAGCCGTGAAAAGTTATAGTGACAATTTGGGAAGTACCGAGAGATGAAATAAATTTATAATTAGAGTCGCCTGTGATTTATGTTATACGTTTGACAGTACTGTGGATACTCTAGGTTAGGTTTTGTTTGTTATTTGACACAGACTGATGCGAAACTTAACCTGCAAATCTTGAATTTGAGATAACTTGACAGTGCTAACAACAATGCAGCAGTGAGTGACATAAATAGATAAAATAGCAATTTATGTATCAAGTTGCAAAATAAAAGTGTTTTTCACACTAAATAAATCTACTTAAATCTACAAAGTTGTTCTAAATTTTCATATTAGCATTAGTGCCAATATGAAATCTCATATTGCAACTGGTGTCAAATATGCATCATTTTGATATTGTGAACGACAACAAAATGTCATTAAATTAGGTCAAAATTACAGAAACCTATTTTATGCTTCTGAAATGAATAGTTTTGATAGAAGCATGCAATAAAGTGACAGAAGTGTGCAATAATAGCTATTTATGTATCAAGTTGCAAAATGAAACTGTTTTTCATACCAGACGCGAAGTTTGCCCTAAGACCGCTAGCGAGTTGGGCAACACGTTGTATGTGAAATGCACTAATTTTGCAACGTGTTGCATTCAAATTTTTCTGTAATTTTGAGTCAAATTAATTTTTATAGTAAATAAATTTACTTAAATCTACAAAAGTTGTTTTAAATTCTCATATTAGCACTAGTGCCAATATGAAATCTCATATTGCAACTAGTGCGTATATATACATAATTTTGACATTGAAAATGACACCAAAATGTCATTATATTAGGTACAAATTACACACTTTTTTTATTACATAGTATACAATAAAAACATGCTTTTGACATATGGAAAGTGTCAAATAATAGCCTCCTTTAGGAAATGGCAATCAAAAAAACAAATTAAAGCTGTTTATCTACGACCACCACTAAAAGTAGGCCTTCTAGCGCTAGCTTTTTTCACTAAAAGTGACGTTTTATAATTTAGCATGTTTAAAGAAATCAGCTGTTTACTTTTAGCCCATGTGCTAAAAGTGAAGTGAGGTTATAAAACTACAATTTCGAACTGGAAGTGAAGTTCTAAAGTTATTCTAGTTACTTCTTGCGTTAGAGGTAAAGTGTTTTTGAAATAATTAAAGCGTTCTGTAATGAATACAGTGAGATGTGTAGTATTAATAATTACCTTTGATAACTGACTTTGACAGTACTGAATTTGCAAACATTCGCCCACGCGCCAAGACCTACTGTTTATTATGACATAAATTAGAAGTGTTGTAGATGCAAACCTTTGTTAAATCGATATTTATGGATTAATAACAGTAAAATTAAGGTCGCAGATAAAATATTATATGCAACGCGTGCATAAGCGTCGACTTTTAGCACTTGTTGCATAAATAGCTATTAAGTTCATATGTTGATGTAAGAAAAACTGCACCTGTAAAATATTTTTGTATTTGTGAATTGGCATTATAGTGGACTACAATATCATATGAATACTCGTTATTAGTTTATTTATCAAACAACAGAAATTAGCCTAATCGTCCTTTATAGAATTCCAAAGAAAATGTTAAAAGCTAAAATTAAAACTGATATGTAAGTTCTTTATCAGTTATTATTTTCAACTTCCTGGTTATGAGTATATACGGGGTGATTAAAAAATGGCGCATTTCCTCTGGAGGGGTTGTTGTGGACTACTAGCGGAATACAGGAAAAATCACAAAAAAATCTTTACAATCATTCCTCTGAAATATTAACAGCTGAAGATGAATTTTGAAGTAAGCTATTTAGTTTTCAAAATTTCATTTTTTGATGCCTATAGTTTTAAAATGGAACTGACAACGATGCTTGAGCTAGCTAGTTCTCTTGTATTTTGTTTAAGTAGGTTTAGATTTGTCAGTTAGATTTTTGAAAGTCAGTTACTTGACATTTCAAAAATGTATTCTAATAATGAATATGTAGATATGATCCTGGTTGTGGGGAAGCGCCACAATAATGTAGCTGAGGCTGTTCATGTTTATGCAGAACGATTTCCGAACAGAAAACATCCTGACCCAAAAGTAATTAACCGTCTTCTGCAAAGGAGCAGAGACATTGGGCAATTGGCTTTATTAGCAAATGCAGATCAAGGCCGACCACACAATGTACGAAATCCAAACATGAAAGAAGCTGTTTTAAACGATGTAACAGAAGATGCTATCACAAGTACAAGAAGCATTGCACAAGGACTGGGGTTACGTACATCAAGTAATTACTGGCGTAAAATTACACCCCTATCACTACACAAAAGTTCAGGCACTCTTACCCGAAGACTTTCATTTAAGGCGGAATTTTTGTAATTGGTTGTCGGGACAAAATGAAAATGACCCAAATTTTATTTCTCGCATTTTATGGACAGATGAGGCAAATTTTAGTACGGATAGTTTCTTTAATTCTCGCAATTCTCACGTTTATGTCTTTGAAAACCCTAATGCAGCAGTTGTAAACCACCATCAGCAAAGGCTCATTGTGAATGTGTGGGTTGGAATACTTGGAACCCACCTGCTGGGACCAGTCATTTTACTTCCTCAACTCAACAGTGTCAAATTTTTAAATTTCTTGCAAATTGAGCTGCAAGAAATTTTAGATAATTTGCCACTTGCGGCTATCAGAAACATGTTACAAATAGATGGAGCACCTGCTTATTTTATTACTCAGGTTAGAGAGTGGTAAGATGGAGAATTTAATCAGCAATGGATTGGATGAAATGGCCCTGTTGAGTGGCCACCGATATCTCTTGATTTGACGCCGCTAGATTTTTTCTTTTGAAGACACGTTAAAGCAAGAGTTTATCAAACTCCGGTCCATAATGTGCAAGATCTCATCCCTTCCTGCTCCATACAGTTCAAGTGGACATATTAAGACGAGCACAAACTTGTTTGCTAGTGAATGGTCAAAATTTTGAACAACTTTTTAAAACCATTTTGCTTATGAATTTATCTTGATTTTCCTCCATGTCTTTATTACCAATTTATTTATTAAAATTGTTTATTGCTTTACTGATTTATTAATTTCTTTAATATGTATTTTACAAACAGAACATACCTACCTAATTACCTATCTAAAACCTGATTACAAAGCTTATTCGCTTTCGTTAGCTGTATAAACAAAATGCCCAATTATTTACCCTATGCTTAATGGATCACCGCGGTTTCAAAATAACAATAATGAATGACACCTAATGTAAATTATTTAGGCCCGGTTGCAAAAAGCAATGTTAAGTCTGGTGTTAGCTAACGTCGCGTCAAAGTGAACAAAATCGCATCAAATTTTGTTTACTAATGTATTAGTTACCATAAGCATTTGAGATTTGATTCGTTTTTGTTCACTTTGACGTCGCGTTAGCTAACACCAGACTTAACATTGCTTTCTGCAACCGGCCCTTAGTAACATACTTAGATGAGATGTTGTCAAATTTAAGATTCAGTTTTTTTTTAATATCTGAACTTAGAAGAGAAATTTATTTTTTCTTGATTTTTCCATACTCCGCTAGTGTTCCCTAGCAACGCATCCACAGAAAATGCACTATTTTTGAATCACTCTGTATTGTATCTATTAAAAACTATATTACTTATTTGTAAATTTGTTACGTTAGATATCATTTTATTATTTTATAACTAAGTGAATAAAGATTAATTAAGAAGTATTGCAATCTACTAAACAACCCTTTATGAATTACATAATACACACAGTAGTTATTTCTACAAGTTAAGAAGAGTAAAGTTTCTCTTACAAGGTTTGCCTAGGCTTTACCTTGCTTAAAAATTTCGTCGAGTATGGAAGAAAACACTTTCTACCATGTTGCACACATAATTTTTTCCAATACACTTGTGAAGCTGTATTTATCCATGAAAATCTCCATGGTAAAGTAACATTTTAATGATGCAAGTGGATACAATGTTACTTTTCCGCCAATCGTACTAGAATTGACACAGTATTGACAAAATTTTGTTGAGCAAAGTCAAACATTCCATTACATCAGCCGTTGCTAGGTAATTTACAATAAAACTGTACAGGAATAATTCAAACATTCCATTACTCAGCCGTTGCTAGGTAATTTACAATAAAACTGTACAGGAATAATATTCCCGGCCTAGGCAGGGAATATTCGAGTACTATTTCTTAATTTTTTTAATTACTCGTATCGATCGGCGGAAAAATAGTATGTGTATCTTGGACGAAAGCAACATTCCCAGACTCCTGTGTTGTTGGGCTCGACATTCGTCTCCCCCAACAATATTCACAGTCGTCTGGGAATGTTACGCTTTTCGTCCTAGATACACAATGTACTATTATTCGCTCTTGAATAAAACAGTCCATAATTCATAGCAACTAACCAAATAAATACGTGCTACCACGGTAACTAATACAAAAACAGGTAATATGATTATTTTTTCACGACCGGGAGTAGAAGTCCGTTTCTATAGCATCAAAATTGTGACAGAAGTAAAACATTTACTTCCTAGAGACTAAATAAGACAACAATTTCCCTAGGGGGTTTTCATTATGACTGACACAACAATTATGTCAAATTTGAGGTTATCAGGTTAGGTTTTGCGTCAGTTTTGACACAAACTGATGCAAAACCTAACCTGCTAACCTCGAATTTGACATAATTGTGAGCTCTTGTCATAATGACTTACAGTGCCACCAACTTTAAAATTTACCATAGGCTACTAATTTTAAAATAATTGTAACTAAAATGTCAATAGATAACGTTTAAAAAAACAGGTTTTTCGTTTCAAATCTTCCTGCAACGTGAAAAAAATAGTATATGCAACTCGGAGAGAATGCTATTTTGCTTCAGTGCATTTCTCTCCCTTATTGCATAATCTACTATGGGTAAAATCGGTAGAACATAGAATCATGGTTAATGCTACGAGATGATTAGGACATACGGTTAGAATGACAACAGCAATGACAGCGAAAAAAGTGTGGAAAATGGGAAGACCAAGAAAGAAAGGAAGAGACAGACCTAGGCGAAAATGGAATAAAGAAATAGTAAATCACCGGAAGCAGATGGGAATGGATTGTCACAGGGCAGAAGAAACGGCAAGAGACAGAAAACTATGGAAGAAGAAAATTGAGGAAATGTAGCAACGACAAACCTAATCTCAACACTGGCAGTAGCCGGTAGAAGAGGAACCGTTTATGTATGTATGTATGTACCTTTCACATCATTTTTTTTCTAGCAGACTTGTACCAATAAAATTTTTAAAAAAGTTACAACTTCATAATCAATCATTTAAAAAATGTAATTGAAAATTTAAGTGTTGAAAACTAACAAAATTTGAAGTATAATTATTCACAGCTCTAGGTGTCAAAATGATTTTCTTTCATTTACTCAAATGTATATTTGTTATCTAAGTCGGTACATATATACTATTGATGCACAATTTTATATAATGAATAATTGAAATACAGTATCGTATAAACTTTTTTGTTAAATCGTCCAATATTATTATTATGGTAACTTAAACATCAACAGAGAATACATTTTTACTTCTACTAGTACCATAAAGAAGTATTTTATGGCACTAGTGCTATAACAGCAATAACTAGATACACAGAGGATTTCTAGCAGCTGCTGAACCGTGCAACTCTACCTTCCGACAAATTTCAGAGTTATTGGCAAAATTAGAAATACCCGGTGCGTGACACCGGGCACCACTACTGAAGGTTAAATTACCTTATTATTGTATCAGCTTGTAAACTCTTCTCACAATTTAACAAAAAATTTTGTAAGCAGCTCGTATTGAAGGTGTATTTACAGAACTCGAAGGCACTTTCAGTATTTGGCATGTAAATAACTATTGTACTTTACTGTCACAATAAACTTTGCTAATGTCATCAAGATGTAAGTGTATAATGAATATAGTATGTAATCGGTTTTTTCATTTAAAAATACGTTTTACTTTGTAAAATTTGGGATTAAGTTATTACATATTCTTATTTTATACATAAAACCCTAAGAATAAATTACAATAATTACACTTCAAAAATATATGGATTGCAGATGCAAAATGTAAGTGTAGGAGAAATTTTTGTCAAGCGTGAAGAAGATTAAGTATGAAGTACATAAAACATAAGACTTAAAATAATGAAATTAGATATAGGAAGAGCGTGTAAGATCATATCAATTTTAGGGCGGAGAACTTAGGCATTTGTCAAATAAAAGTAAACGGGGAAATATCATAGGTAGAGTGACTTACTTATACTACTATGAAACATGAGCTTTAGTTTTTATTGGAGGGCAACTTGTAAATTTAAGGGTACTGTTTAGTTACTCTTTACGGATATATGAGAAAAATCACTTAGTTCATTTAGATAGCTCTTAAATTTCAAAAACAGATGTACAAAGATTCAAACAATAAAAAGTGTTCTGCTAAAAATGTGTAACTTTATGTTTCGCGAGAAGTATTGCTACCTGCACTACCACTGCTACTAAGTATGATTAATCAAAACTATTCAAAATTCTTTGAATCCTACACAATTTTCAAAGATCCATTAATGTTATAAAAAACCGATAATTGCAATTATTTAACAAAATAAATGGCAATAAATACCTTTGCTAGTTATGCTGCTGTAAATTCTGTACCATAAAACTGATTATTTAAAACTATCAATTTTATCATTTATAATCAACCAATCCTGAACTGATTACCTGATAAGCAACCTAGAAACGCTTATCAAGCGTTAAACGCCCTAGAGATGCTTATCGATCCCATGGATGGTGTCATTGTAAGCATGCTTTAGGAATCAAAAGATATTGCATTCATGGTGAATTTTAAATTAAAAAGGATATTACGGATACATTTGAAAAAATAATGAACACTCACCTACCTGATAATTCAATTATGTTCATAGATCAAAAACTCACGTACAACACAATAATGTGGAACGATATTCAAGTATCGTACAAGTAGAAACCTCAATTCTTACAGTACCTGAGAAATATATATTAAATGCATTATTTACTGACGTATTATCACATTGTGCTCACATCTGCAGCTTTAAAATATTGATAATAAAGGATATTGACTTAAACAACCACCGGTAAAAAGTTTTACAACCTCATAATTTCTTATTGCAGGATGTATTCACCAGTACCAATAGTATATTGTATGTTAAGGGCTGGAAGTGTAATCTTGCCCTTTGCGCATGAATATGCTGGTCGAGGCTGCGTCTCAATCAGCAATTACTATTTTTTCGAGCATATTATTAAGGTGAAAATAATTATATTATATTATTTTATTAAAATATTAATTGACAATACATTTAAAATTACTCACATAGTCTGCGACAAGTGATGCGATTATTTAAACAAATGACGAGTGTTGTCAAGTAAACATCCTGACATGCCTATTTTGCTCACGCAGAAACCTAAAACGCTCGCTCAGCGGCAAATGTCAACTTTCTGTTGTCAAATGACACTGAGAAAAATCTACTTTCGATGTTAGTCGTCGAATAAATACCTCCAACAATCTGAATAAAATCTTTGTTATTACACTCACGCATAAAAATAGACTACACACAGCATGAACAACGTTCATATAGTTACTTCAGAAACTTCAACATACCGATGGGGCCACAATTATATATAACAGCAATGAGATAACATGAACAAGAAAATAACCCGTATTGCTTGAGTAAGAGAGAGATAAACATAGTAGCAAATATGCGAGTAGGCTTGCCGTCATTTTAATTATGACAGATGTCAACCAAACATGCCTACTAAAATAATTTTTTCGTATGGTCATCTCTTTCTTACTCGAGCATTTTATTTTGTTGTTCATGTTATCTCATTGCTGTTATACAGTGAAAATTCATGAACTGCGAACACGAGTAAATCAAGGCGAATTTACGATTGCCTAAAAATACGCCAAGACCGATGGACAGTCGATCTAAGGTACTCTGATATTAATCCACGGGTCGTCTGCGTTGATTGTTTAAGTAATTGTTCAACACAGACGCCTTGTGTAATTTTTTTAAATTAATTATTATATCACAGATAGAATGTATAAGGTACTGTTATTCTGTAATTAATTCAGGTGATAAATTCAGAGTTGAAAAACAGGATTTTTAGAGATTAACAGTACAGTAAAAGAAGGTGGTTCTCAAAGTAAAACGCATTCTGAAGAAAGAAATAATTTTCTAACTCAGTAAAAAAAAAGATGCAAACAAAAATAAAAACTATTTTTATTTCAAACAACAAAATTCAAGAAGTTTAAATTAGCTCTTGTTCAAAGAGCCTGTCTTATTGCGCTAAACAATATCCTAAACGATCATAGAAACTTCGCACATTAGCCGACGACGTATTAGTGCTAGTACTCTGAACAACCCTTTTAATTTTTAAACGTAGTTCTTCAAATCGTTAGTTGCAGTGAAAACGACTTTTCAGAGGAAGTTTTAGGCATTTCTGTCACAGTTTCACAATATTCCATACTTCTGAAATGGCCAACGGGAAGAATATCGCAGCTAAATCTACTAGTTCTGCAATTTATTTAAATGAATAATCTGGATAGTCATTAGCGGTAATACAAACCTCTTTTAAATTCCTGTCGTCATTGGGAACATTAGGCCTTTTGTGCTTTTGGGGAGATACACATCCAAATTTTCCAAAATTTGAAATAACTCCATGTAACGTTGATAACGATAAAGAATGCCTATTTTCAAATGTTGTGAAAAAATTTTGAATTTCCTGGACCGTTGGACCCTGATAATACCATTTTATAATTTGCACTGAACCGTTGCTTCGTAGTTATCGATTTTAAAATAGAAATGACAGCAGATATTGTCTACTGACAAAATACGCGAACTGTCAAAGTCAAACTCTCGGCATTTGTAAATTCGACATATCGTCTGCCGTGTTCGTAGTAAGAAAAATCTCTCTGTATATAATTATGGCCCCATCCGTATAACACACGCAGCAAGAAATGCTCATGTAGCTCAACGCTACAGCTGTCACAATAACTTCTTAGAATAATATTAATTATCTCTTATCACTAGTAATAAAACAGTTAAGCATTATATGCAAGATGAATCTTAGATAATCAAAATTACGGATGATACACTTGCTGGTATTTTTGAAATAGAACTTTCTCGTTTCATAATTTTGCTGATTTGCTGTGTTCCATTCAAAAAAAGGTTAGAAAATAACATAGTTTTATTTATATTCGTAAAACATAATTACAACATACATAAAATATCAGTATTTTCGAGTAACATTAAATATACTCAAATTAGTATAATAATTACAGTAACACAAACAATAACACTGACATAACAATACATAGAGAGAGGAGCAACTTTATATAATATATAATAAACAAAGATGCACTTAATATAAAATGCAATATTTTAATTGGTTGAGTACAAAACTATAAATGCATATGATTTATAAAATCAGTTCTAACTTTTTATGGTCATCTTACTAGGTAATAAATTATTTGTAAAGCAAGAATCACTTTGTTTAACTCAGAATTGATTAAACAAAAACAGAAAATTAAGAAATTTAATATATGCGCAGTTAAAAAGTATCAAGCCTCCGTACTTATTTGTACAATAATTTTTATTCAAGTACTTAGTGATTTTATGGTTTGTAAACTATGATTTATATATATAGGATAGTTTCAAAAATTTTAAAATTAAATTAATAAAAGGCTACACAAGTTCAAGCTATGACATTACAGTTTGCAATCTTTTAATAGCAACAAGTATGTAATTAGGTAATTACACATCAAATTATTAAAATTTTGGTTAAGCTTTTTAACAACACTTTCATAAAAATATTTCTTTAATTATAAAAATATATTTTTATATTTTAGATGAAATACGATAGTAAAATTATACACAAGTGAAAATCGTACTACTACGACGATGCGATTTCGACCTTACTACAGTGTCTAGAATCTAAATTTTATTGTATTAATCAAAACCTCAACAGGTAAGCTGCATGAAAGTAACTAAAAATTATAAAAATCTGAGAAGAAACTTCAACCGTAAGAACTACAGAGATTAAAAAAAACTGAAGACCAGTGATCATCTACAATAGGCAACCCATTTAACACTGTTGGCAATCATGTTTAGAAAGCTCGCTCTGACATGTAGCAGTGGTGCGCCCCGTAACTGTGAATAAAATTGTCATTGAGGCAAAGGAAATTAGTGTAATACGTGAGAACATGAATCTAATGGGAGAATTCAAAACTATACCCCAAACATCAATGTTAGAACATTAAATTCGCAAAGTTTCCACGCGTGGTGACGTGTGTTCACTTTTTTTTATATCTGTACAATATGAAATAAATATTTTAAAAATTCTCAAAAAACAAGCAGTAGCAATACCAAGGATGAAAAAATCATTTTTAAAACAGATAAAATGTAAAATAAACAAATTCAGTAACTTAATTGCGCCTGAAATGTTGATCAAGATATAAAAGAATTACAGGGTCATTACGTTTTGACAACATTTCAATAATTCTGTTGTATATTTCTGCACTTTTAGCTGTATCTGGACGGTTGATATTTATTAATAAAATGACTAATACTAAAATTATATTTGAACTGTTGGAATGAACAAAATTTTGTATAAACACATATCGATTTTCTTTCAAATCTCCGTCTATGTCCAACAGGAAAGAATCAATAAAATAATTTAGCTTATCACAAAAAATATTTATAAGAGTTGGACCATAACTTTCGGTAAGATCGTTACATAATTTTTCAATTTTCTGAGTTGTTTCAATTGAAGTCAACCTCTCACTGCAAATTAAAGTAAATTGTAGGTGTAAATATTCATTAAATGCTTCATGGGGTTTCCAAAAGTTATTCCATAACTTGAAAAATGCAACAAGACTACTATTATTAAGACATTTATCTCTAAGAAAATAATTGCAAAATTTTGTGATAAAATTGGAAACGCATTTATGGCTTGTAGCTCGAACATCTGCTGTACGCCATTTTTCTGTTATATAATTTTTAAGAATTTCAAATACTAATTTTAGGTGTTCTTCTTGCTCAATCTGTGACTTACAGTATATTATATATTTGCATGTAAAAGATCGAATGGCTGTATGAAATGCAGCAGTATCATCATATTTGAAGAGATGTGCTTTTATTAAACTTACACAGAACTCTGTGGGTAGTGATTGAACTATTTCATACGAAAGTGTATCTAACATAGCAGCTTTCTTAGATTCTATTGCGTCATCAGTACTCGCCAAATTAGTAAAAATTTGCCATGCAAATATGACATATGGTATTGTATATCCTGGTGGAATCTTCTCTACCTGCATTAAAATGCCAAATACCTTCTTATCATTTATATTTAATTTGGTTACGTTTGACTTTACCAATTCCCACGAGATATCATCAGGATTTTTGATGAAAAAGTTGAAAACAGTTCTGAATAAAAACATGAGAACCGATGTCTTTTTTTCATTGTCCATGAAATGATGCAACATGTTATACTTGTGTTGACTATCTAAAAGCCCCATTGTTAGATGAATTGTATGTTTTCTTATTAAGGCTGGACGTGTTGCTAACGTACCGATGAATGGTACTAGCTTGTCTTCATTAATATTAGAACACAAAGAATATAAAGAATGTTGAATTAATATTGTGGAGCTCCTTTTACAGAATAACATCAGATTATTTAGAGCTACTGACGATGGACGGATGTTTCTTAAACAATGACAAATTTTTTGTTGAATTTTGTATATTTTCCGAGCTTCTTTGGAGGCAGAGTCAATTTGTATATTTTCTGGACAATAAAGTGCAATGAATGCCAAAAATTCTTCTTTCGACATTAAATATGATAGAGCAACAACGGTATTTATCACAACCAAATCATCGGCGTCTTTTTGGTACGCTTTTACAATTTCAATGACTTTGTGTAACATTTCCAAAGGCAAGCGATTTATACAATATTTCCAAAAGAAAGAAGTACTTTCCAGTTTTAAAACGCGTTGGGTTATGATATCAATATTTTCAATTATAGCTGATAATTCAAACTGCATCAGAGACTTTATTACTTTCTTATCAACAAATTTGAAATGCCGAAGACATAAATTCAATAAAACTGCTTGTTCGTTGGTGACATTTTTCTGCTGGGAATAATATTTTATAAAACATTTAATATCTTGAAAAAAATTGTCTTCCGCTAACTCCTGCTTAAGGCAACTAATGGCATTCGGATAAATAAATAAAGAAATTGTATCTTTTGGATGGCGCTCATTCCAGTTCACCAGAGCAAACAAAAAGCGAATGCTCATGTTTATTAGCTGCTTTTCGGAAAGCACTTGCGGAATAATTTCACCGGTCATCATTAAACATCGCTTTTCGAACTGAGGATTATCAGTCATGATATTTAGCCTATAGCAGTTAGACTTGACCCAGGCTGTTATTTGATCCTTTACAGGTAAACCATTCTTGAAACAAAAATGAATGTATCCTTCCTCGAGTTCTGAATCGTAAAACGTTTCATTGTTCAGAGTAAAAATATCCAGCATTTCATGTATGAGTGCCCAGTGTTCTTCACTGAGGTTTTCAACACTAAACTCACTTTGAAGGGTTTTTAGAAATGCCAGACGTACAGCTATAGAATCATTGCGATGTTTACTTAATACATATTTACAAACATGTTTCAAAGCTGCGGTATCTGCATTTAGTGCGCAAGTTTTAACAAGCAATGTTATGAGATCTGCTCTCGATTTAATGTCAGAGGTTAAAGAAATCTTTTTTTTTAAATAGGGAAGAGACTTTTCTGTCTTCCAGTAGCAACTCCATTCCTCTTCTGAAATATGGTTAGGTTTAGACAGGTTTTGTCGCTCATCAGGTGTTAACATTTTTATTACGTTAGGAGTTACATAGAAGTTATTTTGCCATAGTGGAGTACCATAAGCTTTCTCATAACCGGCCAGGTAAAGGTGCACATCTTTCATTCGATTTGGCAATCCTTCCACAATTGAAAGCAACTGCCGATGTGAATCGTAAAATTTGTCTTCATCTGAAGGAAACAAATTAAAATAACATTCTTTAAAATCACTTTGTAAACTCTTGGCTATTTGCTTATTATGCAAATATTTGTAATACAAATTAGGATTGTTTATAACTTGCTGCCTATTCGCATGAACAAATTTATCGGTTGTTCTCCAACCTAAGCAAACTTGTATTTCATATAGTGAATAGAGTTTTTGAAATAGTATTGCATCATTTTTGGCAAGGTAGCTAAAAGTACTTTTATACACTTTTGCAACATCGACGTTATTTGTTTTTAATGCTTTAAGAACGTCTTCTGTTACTTTAGGATTATTTTTAACAATAATGAGTAACTGTCGTGGAGTAGGTTTTATTCTATCTGCTTTAATGTATTTTATAATTACATCAATGCTGCATGCTGATAGTAATTTAGAAGCCAAATATATACCGTACTTTCTGTCAATAGCTTCAAAAAATGCATCTGCCCTTTGCGTGTTTTTCAGATGCAACGCCAAGTGATTTACAATTTTTGTTTTTACATTGAACGAAACATATGGAAACAGTTGAGTTACTAGTTGTTCACCAGTGACATCTTGGAAGGCTTTCACCCAAAACCACGTACCAATTTTCATAATTCTTCCAATAAGGACTACATTTTCAGATTTTAGCACTTCCACAAGTTCAGGCACTCTTTTAAAGTAAATCAGCGCCTCAACTTTAAAACATTCTTCAAGGGACGTTCTTGGTTGTAAAGATAAGAAGTTAAGTTCGGCAAAGTCAGCTTGACTTCTGTTTAGAAGAAGGAATAATTGTTTCCGCTTTTCTCCAACTGTTGCTCCACTTAAAGAATAGAAACTTGATGAGAATTCCTCCATTGTGATCTTCACACTATTTGTTTTTTCTGTAAATAAATGTCGAACTGTAAAGAGAGTACAGACAGCACCATCTAACATATGAGGAACTATCATTAGGCAACAATATTACATTTAGCTACTGGTTCTTTTCTAATCAATTACACATTATTCCACAAAACAATTTCGAAACTGTATTGCATCTATACTTTCAAAATGATGATAGAACACCAACAAAATGTTATTCAATGATGCGATTGGTTCAGTATTGTTAATTTTTAAATATAAAACACAGGTAAAACAGATGTTTAAGGAAATGCCCTATTTGAAGTATCAAAATAGTACATTGTGTATCTAGGACGAAAAGCGTAACATTCCCAGACGACTGTGAATATTGGGGGTCTGGAGGAGTCTGAAAAAATTAGGAAATAGTACTCGAATATTCTATGCCTAGCTAGGCCAGGAACACGACCTTCTAGATCAGCGTGCCTGCCGGCTCTCACCGGCCTGTTCATTTGCGACAAATAGCATTACAAGGTTGTGACTCGGCATATCCGGGAATTGAAGTTCAGAACCACGCCAGCCGGTTTGAAACTTAGCTTTTATCTGTCAGTTTTGGTTTGTTGATTGGATTATTGTTCTGTGACTGAAACGTTAAATTAGGTTAGTTTTACATTAATTCTGTATACTCTCTAATAAAATTATTTTTTTGCATTTAAAAGACTTCTTAATTGAAACTAGCGTCAGCAGAACTATTCTTAATTTTGCATTTTGTGGTTCTAAAAAGAACCGTTTTGTTTCTATTTTTCAAGTCGAGCCTGGAAAATTAAAATCGTTCGACCCAGATGCATCTATCCAGTTGTATGCCCTTGGAAATGGTGGTCATCCGCTTGATTTCAAAGTTTCAACACTTTCCGACAATGAGGTTTGGCATGCAATGGCGTTCTATATACTTGATCTGTCCGTGTCTTAGCGAGGTTGGTTATTACTGGTTTTAGCAATTTACTTAACATTATACTACATATATCTTTGGTATGAATCTTGCAGATAAAGAAATTTGAAGTGGTTAGAGGATCTAGAAGGAGAACGGTTAATATATTACAAGGATTGCATTCCTGAGGTACATAGTCAAATATATTTAAAACCAGCTGAATTAGTCGGTTTATTAAACAAGTAAAATTTTTACCAGGGTATTTCAAGCCACCACGATCCTGTAGATTTACAAGAGCCAGTAGCGGATTTGAGCAGGAATTGGTTAAAATTGTATTTAGGCAAGTTTCACACTCGGTTCGTTCTCTAGTTCTTGCAATATAACCTGCTAAGAAAGCCAGTGAAGCACACACAATTCCATAATCTAAGTGAGTAGAAAGGTTTTTTAATTCTAGAATTAATTCTTTTAATTCTTCAGGAAGTTGAACTGTAAAGCATGACATCAGATTATCAGTATCTGGAATTTGTCCAATATTGCTGCTATAGTCACATTCAGAAAATACATTAGCAGATGCCGATGTTTTAATTATTCCACACTTGACGATTCTTTTAATTGCACTTTCTGCAGCCTGTGCATCTGTGGCGTCCTGCGAGCCACCTTTTAGCCGAACGTCGCTAAACATCGATTCAATAGCATCTGAACTAAAAGACCTTGTTAAAACATAATAAAACCCGACATCTTGAAGAAGATATTGAATGCATTCAGCAGTACTTTGTGCGGTGAACTTTAGTGCTTCTGCACTTTCCTTAGTTAATCCTTTCATGCCACCTTTTTTGAAGTTTCCTGTATAGAATTACTAAATACTGGAAATACATCTCTTAACCAGATCAATCTTTCATCATTAAAGTTAATGTACGGTGCACATTTTTCATCCAGTAGAGTAACGTGCTTTGTTTTGTCACTAACGTCGTGTAACTGAAAAAATAAATACATCATTTCCATGTACGTAATGGTGGCTTTTGATGTGGAGAAATCATAAGGTGAATTTGAGTACTGTCTTAAATATTCTAAAGCAGCAGTTACAGTAGGCGAGAATAATTGTACAGCCCGTCTAACATTCATTTTCTCGAAGTTGCTGGGATATAAATGTTTTTCTGTTAAAAATCTAACAGGCTTTATTATTAAATTTCTCTGTAATTGATACAGGTTTTTTTAAATAAGTAGAAGAAATAACTCCTTCAGCCATCATGTCATGGTGGAGAAGTATGTTTCTTGCATTCTTTATTGCATGGCAATATTCAAAACTAAAGAATAGTGGCATATTTGGTGTTATTGGATGTTGAATGTGCGTAGAAAGTTTGTTATTTGAAAATGCCTTGAACAATCCCACATTAGATTTGTGATTATCGGTTACAATTCTAATTACCAGAAATCCACACTCATGTAGCAGTTTTAAGACATTCAAAGTTAACTGATAAAAATCTGATGTCTTTAACAATCTATGGAAAAAGTATGCACCTGGTATCGTAAATTTTGTTGAAAGACCGTGAATAACAAAACAAAGCATTTGGTTAGCTAATACTGGCCTTTTGCCGATTGTTCTTGTTGTACCTGTGGTTTCTAAACCATGTAATCGGTCCTGTGCTCTGTTGTATTGCAATTTTTCCTTAATGGCCATGTCGTCAATTACCAGACTGCACACCCGTTCTACAGGTAGTAAAGACTTTGCTTCTACCTGAAGTCTAGATTTTATGAAAGCAGTTATGTTTCTACCAGCTCCGCTGTAACGGTGAAGTGTTACTCTAGACGGTAGTTTTAGCAAATGTGAACGGAAAAACTCATAACCTTTTGGCGAAGATATTCTCCAAATGATACAATTTCGAATTATTTGTTCAGAAAATCTTGGTTTTGATTTACAGTAATTTAAAATTTGATCAAACAAAAACGTTGCATACAAATTATTGTTAACAACTGCATCTTGTTGAATCTTTTTTACCGTCTCACAATTTGAATATTGTATTGTATTCCTCAGTTCCAATATTTCTTGGTCTTTTAGTTTATTTTTTTTAATTAGTCGGGTATTTTGAATTTTCAACGCTCTGATTTTCTTTTTATAGTTTTCTATTAGGTTTTCGGTAATTACACTGACCTGAATGCCTTTATCCCTTATCTAGAATTTAAAATAAAATTTTTACGTATTTACGGATTCTAGTACCTAGTACCTACTTATAAATACTAACCACATTGAAAGTAGAAGGGTAACAAAGTGGAGTTGAAAGCAAAGGAATGTTTGCAGGTCCAGGAAAACTGTCAGTTTGGATTGGTATACCAGCAGGAATGTTCGAAATACTTCTCTAAAACATATTGTTAGTGAAGAATGTTTAAAAAATTTGTTTCAAGAATTACTGTATGGAGCTTAGGCACTGCTGTACGTTTTAATAATTTGCGACTAGCAGCTCTGTAACAATCGTCTTCAAAATGTAAACTACAAATTACAGCAGTTCCAGGCACTTTTATATCTGCATTAAAATAAAATTTATATTAAGTACTGAAAGATATTATTTTAAAAATTCCTACCAGGGTGTATACCTAATTTTTCAAACCACCTACTTCGTAAAAAGTTATCTGAGGGAAATTGATGAAAGACCTTAGTTGTTTTATAATCTTTACATGTTGTTTACATGCTGCCACGAAGCATTTATTATGTGTTTTCGACATTTTTGTACGAATAAAAATACAAAATGGATTTTCACAGGAGCAAGAAAGTAAATTTGCAATGAACGAAAATGTGTACGTAGAAACGTCAAAATTTTATATTAATCAGAGCCAGTGTATATAAGAGAGTACCGCCATTCTTTGTTCCGTGAAAATGCCGCCATCACTGCCATTTTTGTTCCCATCAGCAATAACTGATTGAGTTATGTGTAAAATTTTACTTAAAATTGGCAAGACTGTAAGTCTATGTCAAATGCCAGGTTAGCAGGTTATGAATTGCTTCAGTTTGTGTCAAAACTGACGCAAAATGTAACCTGCTAACCTCGAATTTGACATAGACTTACAGTCTTGCCAATTTCAAATAATGTTTTGGATTGCCAACAAACGTCACGTTGATGGAATTGTGTTACAAACCTCAAAGTGACGCATATGTCAGAGGAATAAACATGGCGGACAAGGCGGTACTCTCCTATATACACTGGCTCTAATATTAATATGATGGCGTTTGTAAATTGTTCTTGCGCGCAAAAATCAAGCATTCTGTGCGCGTGAAAAGATAAAATTGACTATTCAATTCACCTGTCATCTGTCAAAAAGTGACCAATAAAAATCCAGAATTCTGACGTTTCTTGACCAATCAAAAAAATATCAGTGGATATATCTTCCTAGAAGGTATTCAAGTGACTATTTTAAACAAATGTGATTTTTATTAGAAAAAGTCAATATTAGTGTTCTGTTACTATAGAAATTGCATAGTTTGTTGCTAGATTTACTGAAAACTAATTTGAAAAAGTAGTTTGGTTCATTAAATAGTCCCTCGAATACCATTCTTAGTCAAAGTTAAGTAGATTATTTTTGCGGTGGTATCACTACTCATGTCCATTGCGCTTGGGATTAGGACTCGTGCTATCGCACTCGTCCTAATCGTACCAAAGCGCAATGGACATTCGTGACACCACCACAAAAATAGTCGACATAACTTTAACTACTCATGGTATTATAAGTGAAAGTATTTTGTTGAATCCGCCGCGCCAGTTCCGCCATCTGCAGTTTAAACGCTGAGCCAACGCTTCCAAATCCCCAAGTAACTAGCACCACGCGGATCACTCAAAAAGCTTTCAAATGAACAGGCTGGTGAGAGCCGGCAGGCACGCTGATCTATAAGGTCGTGGCCAGGAATATTATTCCTGTAGAGTTTTATTGTAAATTACCTAGGAACAGCTGATGTAATGGAATGTTAGACTTTGCTCAACAAAATTTTGTCAATAATGTGTCAGTTCTAGTACGATTGGCGAAAAATATAATTTTAGTGCCTTGGGGTATTTCATTACTAAAGCTGATATTATATGGTAAATGCTAGGGATGTCGTACCCGGTCTAAAACGAAACCCGGGTACCCGAAAGCAATACCCGGGTAAACCCGGGTACCCGAAATATATAACAAAAATGTTAGTGTACATCTGAACATCTGAAGTAACTACAATCTCTTTCTTTTACTCCGCGAGTTTTAAACTGAACTAAATTAAAATAGTACTTACTCACCCATTCAAACGGCAAGTCGTCTGTTATTCGTAAATATTTTCACACTTCCAAGTGCTATCAAATTCAAGTGCGTGACTTTTTGTCCGAAATTGGTAGCAGCATCAACATCACACAGAGGATGCTTATTTTACTTCACCCATACTGACGCGATTTAATGGTACTATTGACGGGATTCTTGTTTTTACTGCATGGTTATGTTTTTCCACAGCTTATTCCTATTGTTTTTAAGTTTTTATAATTTTCTCCGAAAAAGGCTGACTTTCTGGAAATTATATAATTTATTAGTCGGGTACCCGGGTCTTAAAAATATAACCGGGTCGACCCGGGTACCCGCCGACATCCCTAGTAAATGCATATTTTCTATACTTGATATGCCGGTGAAACTTTTTGCATATGTATAGGTACTAATTATGTGAAAACAAATCGTTTAAGCCAAGTTTGGTTTTGCATATTTTGCATATTTATACGTTTTCGAGCATACTTTCTGGATTTTGCATATTTGGTTATATTTAGGAATAATTTTTAATATATGTACTTTTTGAAATTTTATTTGTAAAATTTACTATTTTATTAATAACATTTTTGTGTGCGACAGAGATATATACTTTCACTTTCTGCCACTGGAGTGCAGTGTGCGTATCGAAATAAGCAGAAGAAAGGGGTTAAAGGTTAAAATCTTTGACTATACATATAAACATGGACTGCCAGCAACCCCCACTTTTCCCGTAGCAGCAATGTTTAAGGAATCATCCAACATAGAGTCCTCTTCAAGAGTCGAGCTTCGAGTGTTGGGTGAATAATAGTCTGGCTGGGTTAGGGCAAATCTCATTTTTTGTTGGCTTACAACGTGAAGTTGGCATTGGTAGTCCATGTTTATACAGTCAAAGGTTAAATGAATGACGTCTTTGAATAAAAATTAGAAATAAATATACAGTACAACTTCGCTAATCCGGACAGAAAAAAATTTCCTCCTGTCCGGATTTGCGAATTTTACGGATTACGGAAATATTAAAAAAAATACACAAATAAAGCAAGAAATATGTTTTTAATGAATTCTAATTGTTTTTATAAACAAATAAAACTATATTCATACAGAATCATTTTTCTTAAAATAAACACTAATTTTTTGCTGCTTCGCGTTTTCGAAAAATTGCGTACTGGCCTTTTCTTTCAATCTTCTTAATAAAAGAACATCTTGCATTGGAATGTTATTTTCTTCTGCCCATTGAATGCATTGAGATAATGACCGAACAACATCGCTATGCTTGATTTTATTACAATATTCGTCTACAAACTCACATTCAGACTCGGTAATATTATTCAACTCATTATCGTCAGCTTTTGAAGCCTCCAGAATTAAATCTTGATCCGTAAAATTTGCCATCTCCTCATTTTGCCCAGTTGCCCAATTAAAGACTTCCTCAGAACTAACTTGTGGACCAATAGAATTCAACATTTCCGTAATGGCGTTTAAATCTGTATTTGCAGATTCAGATTCCCACTGTTGTTTCAACTGACCCAAAGGAATTTCATCCTCTTCATCCCATTGTTCTTTTGGCCAGAGTGGCGTCCAACTTTTTCTGATATTTTTTTCTGTTATACTTTTCCATGATTGATGCAAGTTCATGACAGCCTCCTTCAAATTGTAGCTTTTCAAAGTGTTTGTTAAATCATCGTCTTGAGATATTAAGTTCGCCAATAATTTTTTTCTGTACGCCACTTTAATATTTTGGATCAAATTTTGATCCATTGGCTGTATTATCGCTGTGCAGTTGGGGGGTAAAAACATAACTTTGAAATTTGGATCAAAATTTAATACATCTTCTGCTGGGTGTGAGGGAGCGTTATCTATTAGAAGAA
The DNA here is from genome assembly GCA_940337035.1 of Agriotes lineatus. NCBI lineage: Eukaryota > Metazoa > Arthropoda > Insecta > Coleoptera > Elateridae > Agriotes > Agriotes lineatus. The sequence continues at coordinate 77,030 of CALNHX010002804.1, forward strand.
GCGCTTTTTGTGGTAAACCTTTCTCGCTCAAAAATTTTTTTACGTGCTTAATAAAACATTGTTTAAACCAGTCCATGAAAATTGTTTGGGTCATCCACCCTTTCTTGCTAGCTCTATACTCGACAGGAAGATCAATATTTTTAAAACATCTGGGGTGGAGGGATTTGCCAAGAACAAGTAGTGGTAGCTTGTGGGTGCCTGCCGCATTTGAACAAGGCATAAATGTGATTCTATCCTTGGAAACTTTTCTGCCGGGAGCTGATTTTTCCTTTTCATGGACCCAAGTGGTAGTTGGTAAAGTTTTCCAAAATGCAGCACTTTCGTCAGCGTTATACACGTGGCTTTCTGATAAATTCATTTTGTTAACCAACTGTAGGAACTTCTCTTGGAATGGTGCCGCCGCACATGTATCACTAGACACTTTCTCACCACAAATTTTTAAAAATCGAATTCCATGCCTCTTTTTAAATTTATCGAACCAACCGGAACTTGCTAAAAAATCATCTTTTCCAGTTATTTCTCTATAAAAAAATCTGGCTTTTTCACGTAAAATTTCCGATGAAATTGGTACATGAACGTTTCTCTGTTGTAAGAACCATGTATACAAAGCCTTCTCCACCTTAGGATGATCACCTTGACGAATAACTTTTTTGGAACCTACATACAAGCCCTGTTTTAATTTTTCTAATTTTTACATAACTCATAAAATCATGCATACCTGGTCCTTGAAATGTAGTTGAAACAAACTGTCTAATTTTATTTTTCTTTTGTTTAATGCCATATATTGTTGATTTCGGCACTTTGAATATTTCGGCTACAAAGCGAATACTTTTCCCACTCTCAAGAGAATCTAAAATTTTGCACTTCTCTTTAAGAGTAAGAGTTTTGTGGCCTCGCTTCATTTTAACTAAAAACTACAAATGTATGTACGTACTTTCACTAGCGTCAACAAACTGAGAATGGGGTCACGAAGAAACCGCAAACGCGAGGCATTTGATGTTTTAGTAGAAAATCAGGGGATTCCCTGAAGTTTATTGACGGTTGGGGCACGTAATTCACACGATTTTAAATGTGTCCGGATTATAATAGAGGTAAATGACACAAAACTGTCCGAATTGTAGTAAAGTCCGAATTACTGGACTGTCCGAGTTAACGCATGTCCGGATTAGCGAAGTTGTACTGTACTTCTACAAAATAATTAAAATTTTTACATTATTTAGAATACTTCTTATTTAAAAAAAAAAATAGAGCATATTATGTGCATATATTGAAACTTTGGGTGCATATAGTCACCAAAATGTATGCATATATATGCGCATATTTTCGTACATTTGAGTGCATATAATTATCAGCTTTATTCATTACTATTAGGGTTTCCAGTCCCAGGATCCGGTCCCGGGACAGTCCCGGGATTCTACCACAAAAACCGAGTCCCGGGACCACAGCCACAACAGGCGAAGTCCCGGGACCATGTCAACATGCGTGCATATACTCGATATCAAAGAATTAGGACGGGTATTCACCGGGGTCCGGCGTACTACTCATGCTTCTTGCACATTCTGCATTATTTGCATTTTGCGTAGGCAGGAGAGGTATTATTTTCGGTAGGTTAGAATTAAACCTGTGTGTTGTTTCAGCCACATTTGCATATATTCTTTGATTTATGTATTTGTCTGGTGTTTTTTTTGTTGGATTTAGATATGTGCGAAGAAGCTGAATAATTTATATTTTAGAGTTTTAAGTGTGTTCGTTATTTGTCTGATAAAGCGTTACGATTAGAATGAATTCCGATTCGCAACCTACCTTCCTTCTACACTAAAAAAACGATTTGAAGTCAATATGGCGACAATTTTATATATTGAAGATAAAACAATTGGCGAAATGTAAAGTTGGTTCCTACAAAATTATCATAATCAGAGGCAGCTTGACGAAAGGATTACACAAACATTTTGCAGTTCAAATAAAAGCAAAGGATGCACAGCGACAGACATTTTTAGTACCAGAAGAAAGCAATGAAGTTGTAGACGAGCACCAATGCAGATGATCAGCACAGAAATACTTTATTTAACTTAAAACACTAGTTTTTCTTTGGATATTGCATTCGGAAATTTCACCTGAACACTATTTCGCTTTCGGGACCATTTTCGGGACTAGTCCCGGGACTTTAAATTTAGCTCGTAAGTCCCGAAAACGCTTTTGGTCCCGGGACTTGGAAACCCTAATTACTATACATTTATAATGCTAAATAGCATCTAACTAGTTAATGTTAATGAAATACTAATACCATAAGAGCAGCTTACACATTTGCTGAGGGGTAAACTGCAGAGGTTTAATGATGTACAGTGTAAGAGATAAAGTACTTTTTCCTATAAAAATTTACAAGGTCAAGATAAAATTGGCAAAACTGCTTTTTTAAAATGATTAGAAAATTTATTTTCGTCAGGGTTTTTCTGTAAACAACTTGTGTCATTTTGACATTTAAAATTAAGTTGTCAGCTTTTCTTTTTTGAAAATGAATATGCGTAAAAAACGGAATCTTTTAAAATTAAATGCAAAAAGAGCAATTCTGAAGTGTGCAGAGAAACTGTTGAATCTGCAGCCTAACATGCCAGAAGAAGAAGTTTACGAAAGATTACCTAAAAACAAAACTCCTTTAATGCCAGATTTTAAATTTCCCACCAATTTTTAGTTATAAAAAGTTACTAATACAAATTCTACCAACATATATTTTTTAAAGGAATCCAAGTAATGCCAACATAAACCCTAAATTCTTTGACCTTCAAAATTTTTATAGGAAAAAAAGTACTTTACTCCAGAATTTCTGAATTGATTTCCTAAAATCTTCGAGGATTACGAGAATTTCCGAAGGTTTCTGAATATTTCCTTAGACCTTCGAGGATTTCTGAAGATATACATGCATGCGCACCATGCATAAAACGTTTGCAACCCGTCAACAGGTATAAGCTGTTTCAAGATGTGTGTTATTGTAATGGCGCTATTCGAGGCTAAATTATAAAATTCTATGAGTGTAATTCGGCCAGATTAATATTGAAATGAATATGAAAGCCAAAAAAGGATATTTTTAAAAAAATATTCCAAGAAGTTTCAATGTAGAACTCAAAACTTTCTAGCAATCATAATAATTACGAGACGATAAAACAATTTACGTTGCATTTATTTTGCATTGGAGATAGACTTACATATGAAACTATTCTTTCCAATATGAGAAATGTATTGCCATCTATAAGTTCACTACAGAACTGGAGCTACAAACAAGATTTCTGAAATCAAATATCGTCCTACCGATGGGTAAATGCTTTGCAACGTTTGTACAAAATTCAGTAGAGAAACATTTGCTATTGATGATAGTCTTAAAGATCGAAGACAAAATAAATTATAAGACGGCAGCGAAAAGGATTTGCTCCTCTACTACAGAAAGTGAATCATCACATGAATATCTCAACCTTATGATTCTTGCTTTATCATCATAGTTAAATACAGATTTTACTAGAGCAACTCGTCTGTATAGCATATGGTATGTTGTACATTTTTGCAAATTTGGCGCAAATGGCTAAGCGATCATCTTGAATATAAAGTTTAACCCGAGAACACTCGCAACGCGGTCGTTTTGCCGCTAGCGTCATATTTTCCCCCTCCTTTCTATATTTCCGCTGCAAATTTACCCCAATTTTACAAGTCTTCTCAGATCGCATTTAGTGGTTAGTCAGAGGTGAAACTGGGTAAGAGATTGTTGTTAGACGCAAAATATACGTTAGTGGTCTTTTTGACCGAATCGCGAGTCTTAAGGAACACAACTGTTAATGATGATATTCTTAGAAAAGTATCAGTGATAACTTTAGATAAATTCAACTAAGTAATCACGCCTTCTGATTACCATAGTAATTTGATAATAGTGATAAGCAGCTTGTGAAATTAAAATAAAATACTCTTACAAGATTATGTTTTTTTCAGTAGCTTTGTAATTTTTCTATATGTATTTCCTTGTATTAAAATAACTTTTTGTTAGTAATAAAACGATTGCCTATGTGTGTATATTATTGTACTAAATTAACAGAACGAAAAAAAATTATATCGTACAGAGGATTACATTTTCCAAAGTTGGTCAAAAGGACCGAGTGTGAGCGCTAATGCAACTTTTTAGGCGCGAGCGTTCTCGGGTTAAGCTAATTTCATCACAACAAATTGTTACATATGCCTGCAACACAAAAAACAAGAACAAAAACCACAAAAATATCAATCTGATAAAAGAATTTGGGATCTGTAACAATGGACTGCCTAATGTACACAGACGATATTGTACTCATCTCAGGTACACAAAATAAAATGCAGAAACTAGTAGAAGTATGGGAAGAGTTTAAAAAATAACAAAGAAAATAAATACAACAAAAGTAAAGCAACGATCATCATAAACAAACAAAATAACGATATACAAAAAATAAGATGTAATGGAGAAGAACTGGAATTAGTATCCACACACCAGTATTTGAGCAGCATCATAAAACTGAGGATGGAAAAATTGATTTAAATGTGACAAACAGAAATAACAGAACAAAAAGAATGTACTGCACACTAAATAACACAATATTGGAAAAAAAGAAATAGAAGATACCATAAAACTCAAGAGTATAGAATCAAATAGTAATACAAACATGTCTATGTGCCTGCAATACATCGGTAATATACAAAAAACTTGAAAGTAAAATAAACGCTGCGGAAATCAGATACCTAAAAAAACATAGCACAAAAACAAAATAGGATCGAGTGAGAAATAAACAAATTAGACAGAAGCTGAAACAAGAGGGCAAAGTAAATAAGATCGAAAAAAGATACTTAAAATGGTATGGACACATAGTTAGGATAAATCCAGAAAGACTTGTCAAAAAAGTCATGGAAATGGGAGAGTGGGAAAAATAGAAGACTAGCAGAAAATAGAAGAGAATGGAAGAGATGGGTGGAAAAGAATTAAATGAACCAAGATCCCGTCGCCATAATTGGCAGAAGCTGAGGAGAAGGAGAATTACATAAATAGCGGTCAGTTAGCAATGTATTGAACATTTTGAATCAGTCGATGAGAAAAATACATAGGTACTCCATTGTTTCATATAGAAATGCAAATTGCGGAATTCTATGAACACTGGCAACAAGCGTTATTATCACTAGATTGAATTGTGTTGGTACATAAGCTTCTAGATATTATTTTTGCAGTGAGATTAGGTTGCAAGCTAATTGGTTGACATTTAATTATTTTAAATTGTAGTTTTGGCTATTATAAACTTGACATGTGATTTTATAATTTGGTTTAAACTACGTAGGTATTGCACTGAGGGCAATTTCAGTTTATAATAGTCAAAATGACAATTTAAAATAATTAAGAAGACAACCAGTCAACATGAAATCAAACTTCACTGCAAGAGTAATAATCAGAAGCTTGTGTACCAACACAGTTCAATCTAGTGACAATGACTGTTGCCAATGGTTTAACTGGATTGCATTTCCATATGAAAAAAAATGGAACATAATTCGAAAGGTTTTTGACAGAAGAATATCCTGGTTAATTATTATGCCATCAAGATGGGACACCCTGTATTTAAATATTTGCAAAAGTACATTTGGGAACTATAATCGAAAAATTTGCATTTTACTTCGGACGATCTGCTAATATAAGTTAGAATCACAAATGGGAGTAAATGGACAACGGCAGTAAGGAAAACAAAATTAGTGGTAACTATGAACTTGCCAAATCAAGATGTGATTTCTGACAAGAACAGAAGACTTTAAATTGAATAATTTTCAAAATGGGGATAAAGAAAATTGTGAAAATGTCTAATTATAAGGCAAAAATGGCAACAGCTCATTACAATGTAAATGGCGCATGCTAAAATGTGCAGTCGAAAATCCACAGCTGTCCTTATTCAAACATTTTCTCATGATGGCACCGTATTTAGTTTTTAGTTATAATATTGCAAAAATAAACTTCCAAAATTTACTATCACGTTATCATGATTGCACTGTATTTAGTTTTTAGTGTAGGTAAATTGTAGGGACAAAACACACATTCATCATTTAATTTTGCTACGGTATGTAAAGTACATGCTACATTACAGATTAAACTCTATGCTATATCAACTGTATCAATCTTTTATAATTATATCATGCAGTATTTTAGTCACAGGGTGTGTCACAGCCTTGAGCATCTAATAAAACAAAATTACACATATTTGGGTTCGGGGAACACCAACAACAGCAGTACTTTTAATTTTGCCTTATTTATGTTTACATTTTTTGCTGTTTATCGATAATGCACGGAATACATGACCATTATTACACTAATTCATATTCCGAATCCAAGAATCATAGATTGTTATGAAATGCCAGTTCAAAAAACAAATAAATATCAATCAAAACCACTAACCTTACAAATTCTCCAACGAGTTGTTTTTCAAGCACTTGTATAAGGCAGACGTGTATAAATAAGGCAATTTGTTATTGTAGGCTAACTTTCAATAATCATTTTATACGGATTCTTTAAAATTTCTCTTATCAAAAACAAAAACTTTGATGAACATGTATTGCTGTTTGTTCACACGCTATCTATACAGTGCTCACCAACAATTATAACAGTGGCTGTGGCGCTATTACACTTTACGGATTTATAGATGCGCTGGGTATAACTTACAATGTAATTCGTAATATTTAAAATTGCCATATTATAATAAAACCTCTGGTGTGATACACACACACAACTTACTTTTACAGTGACCTTATAATTAGCCAAAAAATTAATTTTTAAGCATTTGTCAAGATTTTCAAAAATTACAAGTACAAAACAGAGCGTTAGTTGAAGCGACACATTTTCTTCAAAATGTTTAGCTGAATTCAGAAATGTAATAATATAACAAAATAAACCCATTTTAGAGGTATTCAACTGGAAAATCACCTATCTCACATCAATGCACATTAAAATGTAACTAGCAACCAGTGAGACAAATGTCTCATTTAATAAAACAAAAAAGAGCGTTTTTCAAATAGAACGCGTATTAAATAAAAACAATAATATTTTTTAAAATCACGTGATTGAAATTCGGTTCCTGACCTGACATGATCATTCCAAACATATAACTTTAATAACTTTTTACTTCCTTTTACAATAAAGGAAGTATTGGATTCACCCCAAAAATTCGAAATGGAGTTTTCAACAGATCTTCACGTTTCAGAGTCCCCTGATCCCAAAAAACATATTTTTTTACTTCCTTTTACTATAAAGGAAGTATTGGATTCACCCCAAAAATTCGAAATTGAGTTTTCAACAGATCTTCACGTTTTAGAGTCCCCTGATCCCAAAAAACATATTTTTTTTCATTGGTCTGTCTGTCTGTCTGTCTGTGTGTGTGTCTGTCTGTCTGTCTGTGAACAGAATATCTCAAAAACGAAAAGAGGTATGGCGTTGAAACTTCATATATAAGTTTTGTGTACTATGTAGATGAGACAGCAAGCATTTAAAGAAAATCGCATAACCGAAAGTAGGTGTTTACTCTTGAGATTTTTCAATTTTTTTCGATTTTTTCAAAAACGGCTCTAACGATTTTTTTTAAACTTTACATTTTTACTACATTTTTAATGTGTATTGATGTAAAATAGGTGATTTTCCAGTTGAATACTTCTAAAGTGGGTTTCTTTTGTTTTTTTTTTCTATTTTTTTTATTAACTCCTATTTTAAATAAAACACCCGGTATATTATTACATTTTTGAATTCACCTTAAAATTCTAGAGAAAATTTGTCTCTTCAACTAACGCTCTATTTTGTACCGTTTTTGTAGTATTTGTAATTTTTGAAAATTTTTGACAAATGGCTAAAAATTAAAAATGAAATTTTTGACCAATTATAAGAACACTGTAAAAGGAAGTTGTGTGAGTGTATCACACCAGATTTTTTTCATTGGTCTGTGTGTCTGTCTGTCTATCTGTCTGTCTGTGAACATAATATCTCAAAAACGAAACGAGGTATGACGTTGAAGCTTCATATATAAGTTTTGTGTACTATGTAGATGAGACAGCAAGCTTTTGAAGAAAATCGCATAACCGGAAGTAGGTGTTTACTCTTGTGATTTTTCAGTTTTTTTCGATTTTTTCAAAAACGGCTCTAACGATTTTTTTCAAACTTCCTATTTTTATTACATTTTTAATGTGTATTGATGTGAGATAGGTGATTTTCCAGTTGAATACTTCCTAAATGGGTTTCTTTTGTTTTTTTTTCTATTTTTTTATAAACTCCTATTTTAAATAGAACACCCGGTATATTATTACATTTTTGAATTGAGCTTGGAATTATAAAGAAAATTTGTCTCTTCACCTAACGCTCTATTTTGCACCGTTTTTGTAGAATTTGTAATTTAGGAAAATTTTTGACAAATTTTTAAAACTTAAAAATGAAATTTTTGACTAATTATAAGATCATTGTAAAAGGAAGTTGTGTGAGTGTATCACACCAGATTTTTTCTCTATCTCTTACGGTTTGGCTGCTGAAACAGCGTCCCGGACGGACCAGCGTCCCAGACGGACGGAAATCACGTGATTTCTCGAAAACCGGAACTGTCACGTGACTGAAATTCCGTTCCTGACCTGACATGACCATTTCAAACATATAACTTAAATAACTTTTTTCTCTATGTCTTACGGTTTGGCTGCTGACACAGCGTCCCGGACGGACCAGCGTGCCGGACGGACGGAAATCACGTGATTTCTCGAAAACCGAAAGTGTCACGTGACTGAAATTCCGTTCCTGACCTGACATGACCATTCCAAACATATAACTTTCATAACTTTTTTTTCTATCTCCTACGGTTTGGCTGCTGAAACAGCGTCCCGGACGGACCAGCGTCCCAGACAAGCCTATTATATAGGTATATGGAATGGATAAAAATGTAGTTAACAAAATCGTTAAAAACGTTTTTGAAAAAATCGAAAACACTGAAAAATTACAAGGGTAAACACCATACTTCCACATTTAGTTAGTACACAAAACTTATATATGAACTTTCAACGTCATACCTCTTTTCGTTTTTGAGATATTCTGTTCACAGACAGACACACACAGACTGACAGACAGACCAATGAACAAAAACATGTTTTTTTGGGTTCAGAAGACTCTAAAACGTGAACATCTGCTGAAAACTCAATTTCGAATTTTTGGGTTGAATCCAATACTTCCTTTATTGTAATAGGAAGTAAAAAATGTGTAAATATTTTAATTCTCATACTACGAAAGCTATTTCTATGTACCTAACTTTAGATAAAAGAGTCTTTGTAACTTATCTGTGTGCTTGCTCATTAGAAATATAACTTTTTTTTTGTATTTCTGCTTTACATGTACAGTAAGTGGATATTTATCTGTGATGGGCATTGGTGGGAAAATGCAATGCTTTCCATGAAAATGTAACAATGTGATTTTGCCGATTGCTCATATCAGTGTAAAAATTTATAAAAGGTATTTTAATTGATAATAGCCTTTTTTCACATTTTTATGTTTTCCTTCTTTAGATCATCTGTGACTAATAAAGATATTGTAACGATCCTGGGGCCAGGCCGTTGCCCCGGATATATGACTCAGCGTCCCGTGCGACAGCCTTGCAGAACGATTTTGAAGCCGCGTCCCGTGCGACGCGTGAGTCAGCCTTCCAGATCATTCCTGAAAGTGTAACGACCTTCGAGCCGGATCCCATCAGAACATTCCAGAACGACCTTGCGCGCGAACACGTCAGCGTCGCTGGATTAATCGAGCAAGGTCTGGACGTTTCTAGAATGACTCACCCGGCGTGTATATAAACCGGTGCAGTGGGAAAAATCGACAGTTCTCATCCAACTCGAAACGCGTAAAAATGCAATATAAATCAACCAGCGTGTACATAAATCTAGTGAAATAAAATAACGCCTGTATAACAAATAAATATAACCATATAAATCATTATAGTTAAGTCGTATATAAATAAATAAAGTATATCTGTTGTTAGAAATAGTCCTGTTAGTTTATAAATAATGTGTGTTCCGCATTTAATAGTTGCTTTGTAAATAGTTAAGATAAATCGTTGTAAATAAATACTTGAAACTAGAAGGGGTGTATAATTTTTAAATAGCCCGAAACCAAAGAGCATATAATGAGAAGAGACTCAGGCTTATGGCTGTGAACGTATTGGTTGTTAATTGGGTTGCATACCCACATTTCTCAAATATATTTGCAGCGAGCAAACGTCCCTTGGACTTTTCTACCTGACACCAGCTGGCACAACCATAAAATTATTTCAGCACAAAGATTTATTGGCCATGTTGCCACATTCTCATAGCGTTCTGAGAAGGAAGTAGTGATGGGCAAAATAGAAGGAATTTTACAATCAAGATATTCGAATACGAGTTGTTGAAATGTTTGGTTTTGTTATTTCATATGACTAGGCGTTCTAAGAAGGGTAGCACGATACACCTAAACACGGTATGTCAGCTAATTCGCCCTAAAACCGACTTGACATCATCCCCGAGCCGTTGATTTGAACTTTTGAAGTTGAATTTATTATTGCAATACGTACGAACGTAACAACGTGTCTCTATTATTCGTTTTTGACACGTACAATTCTTAATGAAATTATTGTTAATCTTCACAATGTAGTGGCAATTGCAAGTCATATGGGCCCCAGTAATAGAAAATTATTATCGGAGTTTGGAATTGGTTACGAAAAAACTTGTTTTTTTTTGGACATCCAAGTGATAATTCTTTAAATATTTATGTGTTTGCAGATGCAACGCATCTCATAAAACTTGGTCGCTACCATATTTTAGATTCGAGATTAATTGTTGATAATTTAATAATTAATAAGCTTGGTTTTGAAGTGTTGCTAGTTTCTGAATTAACGCTTACCCACAAACTTAGCCGGCATCATTTACATGTTAAAAGGTCCCAGAGACAAAAAGTACGGCCAGCTTTTCAATTATTATCCTATTGCGTTGCAAAAGCCATTGCGTATTTAGGAAGAACTGAACATTTACCGTTAAATTATCCTTGGAAAAAAATTTCAAACGTAATGCAAATATTTAATGATTGGTTCGATATAATGAATTCAAGATCAAATTTATAGAGTGCCCTAAAAAATAGTTTTATTAGCATTGATTTAGATAAGCAAGTAGATACGTTAAACAAGACATCGCAGTTAGTTCAATTAATTAATAAGAGTAGGCAAACACCGGTCACTTCTCCATTTTCAAAAGGGCATATTATTATCAAACAGAAGTCTAATTATTTCAATATGTAGATAGCCGCTACGAATTAATCAAGATGTTACCGATTTTTTCCTTATATACGTGGCATCGGTGGTTCATATTGGGGAAGCATTCTTCAGCAATTTTTACTAATAATAAAAATGAAGTATTTATGGCTAACCCAAAAGCAAAGAAAAAAGTACATATTTTAGCCAGAAGTACAATTTGCCTCGGTTCTCGTATACGTATATATTTATAGATATTGACCTACCCGTTCTAGCGAGTTACAGCTAATAAATAAAGAACTACTTATTTTTATGTTGTATTCGTAACACTTTTTTATTAAAAAATATCATTGGCCAACTTTTTGTATAACTGTTGTGGAAATAGTTATTTAACCAACAAGTGTGTTAATGAAGGCGATTAATAATCGAAACTGTTTAAAGCACGAACGAGCGATAGCGAGTGAGTGCCTTTAATAGTTGAGATTATTAATCGCCCATTAACAAACGCGTTGATTACAATTTTTTTTCGTTGGCCACAAAATTTTTTTTGTGGTGAAAAATTTGATTAGTACAACTAACCTCCATGCGAAATCGTGCGAAATATCATAAAAACGTCAAAATCACAAAAACAGTTAATTAATGAAAAAGAGTGTATTAATCAAAAATAGTGTATTAATGACATCAATTAATCCATCCTTTTTTAGGAATTAACAAGCGGTCAACGAAAAATTAATTATTCGCATTTTAATTTACAAAAACAGTACCTAGACGTAGTTTTATTAAAGTTAGCAGTAAAATTTGCAGGCAAATTTCGTTTTATGACTGTCAGTGTGAGCGTTGAAACTTATTCAAATAAAAAATATTAAATAGTTATGTGTGCAACTAGTTTTGGAAGTCATACTTTTTTTCATGAATTTGCAGTGTGATTAACGCAAGAAAATGAGTGAAAAATAGTTGCTTTCATACGTGTCGGCGCCTTAGAAATCGGGACACGTAACATGTTGTGTTGTAATATTTAAGTTACTAGCAACCAGTGAGACAAATGTCTCATTTAATAAAACAAAAAAGACCGTTTTCACGTGATTTCTCTAACAACAATATACCTTAAATTACTTATATATTAATTTTATATTAAACTATGTGCCCGACTTGGTTATTTTTTAACTGTAAGTTGGTTGATTCGTCAGGAATAAAAGCTTTTACGAAAATATTCTTAAGAATAATTAACAACTAAAGTATTTCACAGAATCAGTAATGCGTTTTTCATACTGGGAATTAAAGCTCTAATTTGATTATGAATTTAATTCCGTAATTGTACTTACATTTCTTCAATGTGTAAATATTTCTGTATTGCTTCTCACGTTTTTCGGTCAGCTCCATTCTAAAGTTATTCAGAAACACGTTGGATGCTATTGAAGCATTTACCTGTAATTTACAACTTTATTCGTAAAGTGACACAGCGGCGTCATTTAGATGAAATTAAATGTCCTAAAAGCACAGCTAATATGAGTCCTGAGGAAGCCATCGATAACAAAAAACTGTCTTATATGCAACTGAAAAATGGACTACCAACATTAAAAAGGTCGCATAAGTACTATTATCAGATACAGGGCCAACTGGCAGTAACTGACAGACAGCTCTGCTATTTTATTGTGTGGACGCCTCACGGTTTGCCCGTGGAAATGGTTTGTTGTTAATGTATTTTATATAGCTACACCTATAATAAATTTATTAACCTGTCAATTTTAGATTTTTAAAGATGCTGATTTGTGGACCGATAAAATGCTACCCAAGTTGATTAAATTTTACAAGGATCATATGACACCCTTGATTTTAAAGAAATTTTGAAAAATAGATAATCATTTTCGTTTTTGATTATCCATTCACGACAGGTAGGGGGGGGGGGGGAGGGGGGTAACCCCGGGTGAGATACTATATTCCGTTATTTTTCAGATCAGTAAGTGTTTCTTTTATTTTCATGTACTACAATGGCCCATCACGCCCTACCTGGTCCAGGGTATATGTAACCTTCGTGTTTTTTTCTTACTTATAAAGCAACTGCAACCAGGGACGGAATAGCCATACAATAAAATAAAATAATTAGGTACATTAAGTATACATACGTATGTATTTTTAAAATAAAAATTATTCAAACTACGTAATTTTTAATTTAATCTAAACGAATTAAATTTCAATGGTTGTCTCTCATTGAAGTACATCAGCTGTCAATTTATGTTCCTGTAAATGTAAATAGCAGGTTAAATAATAATTTACATTTCGACTATTTTTGTGATTCTGATTAACTTTATTTAATAACGTTAACTAGGCCTACTATGCTTTTTCATTTTTTTTATGGCAGTGGGTTACTGGGGGAGGTAAAATATTGAAAAGTTATAAAAATAGTTAATTTAAATGGTGACCAATATTTCAAGTCGATTAGAAAAAAATAAGGATAATAAGATACAGGGGTGTGAATGTGAGAAGTGAAACACATTGTATATGATAAAAAATATATTTGTTTTTACCTGTCGCTATACAGTTAATATATCTTTTTATCATTGCATACCTACTTGGTATACTTTATTCCGTGTTAATAATTCTTGTAATGCGAACTTCAAAGGACAATGGCTGGATAATTTAGTTCCTTTTAGTAATATTTAGAACATGCTATATTCGGTTTTGAAACCGGTCAACCGGTATGTTATGACGTCTGCAGGTATCTTTCGGAAAACGAAAGAAACTTAAATCGCAGTCTTGTTTGCGATTTCGCAAACAACCAAAATAGGCACATGTTAAAGGAGCCATTGAAAATGTATTATTATGACTTGCGTCGCACCAATTATTAAACCGTAGAATACTTAAAACACAATCTCAATACGTAAATACGTTGAATACAGGATTTAAATCCAGATCTTACTAAACTGTAAGGTACTGTACCATCAGCTAGCTTGTTCTGAACTAAACTAAAATCAAATTACTTGTCCTAATTTCCTAATTCATTTTGTTGTAAAGATCACATGTTTCTTTACCAACTATAAAGTTTGAAGTATTTATGGCTAACCCAAAAGCAAAGAACAGAGTACCTATTTTAGCCAGAAGTACAATTTGTCTCGGTTCTCGTATTTATTTATAGATATTGACCTACCCGTTCTAGCGAGTTACAGCTAATAAATAAAGAAAATGAAGCATTTATTTTCGCTAGAGATTATATAATGTTAGTCACATAAAATATTTAAAACGACCATCTAACGAATTTAATGCTTTTATAAGTATTTTGATAAAACAATTTCCCACATTTTATGAAAATTATAAATTATATAACAGTGTAACTGTAAATATACAAAAAGAATGTATAACAATTATGAACGGTTTTAGAAATTTAACCTGCGAAACTCATTTACATTATGTCATTTCTCTTTTTATTAAAATTATGATTAACAGCATTCACAAAAATATAATTCAAAAGGTACATTATAATAATTCTAAAAATAAACTTCCAATTTTGTCATCTCAATAAGGCAGGCTACAGTGAAATTAATGCTTTATTTTACGATGTTCCACAGATTTTATTCGAGATATTATTAACTAAAAATAAATTTTAATTGTACAGAATAACTTGTTTATAACTTGAATTGAATTTCCTATAGCAGTCTTGCACGTGTGGTGGCGCGGCAAACACGATCGTTGACAAAGAAAACAAAATACACCGTTCATTTTGCCTTTAAAATAATCGTCTAGCGGTCATATTTATTTAGCAGTGCCTCGATTTTTTTGCTGAATATCAAATTGATATCATACGAACTCTAGCTCCAGTATATCTGATTTGAAAATAATGATAAATGATGTAGATAGGGGAGGTTTTTTGGAATTACCTAAGTCAAAAAATAATGCTGTTATAATATTTAAGATCATTTAGTAGCTTATTTGTGTATAATGACGTTTCTTTTACGCACAGTAGTAAAAGGCCATAAATAACTCTACCCTTAGCTTTAAGAGCAGTTGGGTTGGATGTCTTTTGTTGTCGGACGGGTTAAATCTAGCCCAGATTTGCCAATGGTCCGTTTCCTGTTTTAGTTTTAAGTGACACTTTTGAAAGAAGCTGTAAACAAACGGAGGAGGTCGGCTCAGGGAGCAATTGAAATAATAAATGTTTTATCGATTTTACGGTGTTTTTTAATTTCTCACAATTAAAAACATTTTTCGAAATTATGCACGCAATTATGAAACTACAGTAAACTAGAGCTGATATTTACTTGATCACTCGATATACTATAATCAAAGAGCACTCAATGCTCTTTGCTATAATGCTGACAAAACTAATATACCTGATTTTGTGAGGCCTGTGAAATCTGACACTTTATGTGGGTGACCGCCCGACTCTGTTTTGGCTAAGAGACAATGGGAAATTTTGTCTGCGTTTTGTAACCCAAGTTACTTTCGTTCGAAGGTTGTGTTAACCTTGGCAACACCGCACTTTAGTTTAAACCAACGAATTCTAGAATTATGGTTTTGCTCTGAGCTGTTTAACTGGGATCCCTCCTGCCAGAGGGATAAGACCTGGGAGCCTAGCGGGCGGGAGATTTTAAGCTATACGCTAATACTGCCCAGCGCTGAGTCTCTTCTCATTATATGCTCTTTGCCGAAACCTAAAAACGTAACAGTGGCGTCAGGTGTCGGGTTGTACCAGGGGCTATAAAAAAATTATTGGACAAACATTAAAATAAACTAATAAACTAACAAGTATCAATAAATTCAAGTGTGTGTTGTGCAAAGCAACAAGATGGAAGTCCAATTAAGCCAACTTTTCCAGCTGGTGCAAGCTGGCCAAGACAAGGCAGAGAAGGCGCAAAAGAGATTATTTTATTAACCAATTGTAATCGCTTTAATTTTAATAAATTTGATTCTAACTACATTAAGGTCGTATCATAACAATATACAGTGTGGTACATTAAGTGTGCAACAAATGGGACATTTTTTTATTAATTGTAAAACCGAAATTTAAATACCGCCAAAAGTTAGTGCATGTTCGATAACCATATCAGATGCCCTTAGAATGGCTTCAAGTCAAACAATATACAGGGCAGGACAAAAAATATGAAATTTGTTCAAGAATAAAGTTACCTTATTTAAAAAAATATAGCAAAATTTTATTGAGAAAAGTTGTTTAGAATCAAAAGTTATGCTCAAATACAAAGTCACGGCCTCCTATTCGAATTTTGATTCTTTTTTTGTAAAATTTTGTATTATCCCCGTACGATACATATTTTTATCATTCTGATTTTATTAAGAGTTTTTCATATTTAAATTATTATTAGTAAAGCATTTGCCTTGTTAAGAAGAATATTTGCGAAATTCTAAAGTTGGACGCTTACCTAAAAAAATATAAATCCAAGTAAATTTTACAAATACGCTTCAAGTTGCTAAAAGTTATTTAAAAGGGATGTCGTTGTGGCAACTTTAAATATATATAAAATCAAAATAATAAAAATATGTATCATACGGGGGTAATACAAAATTTTCAAAAAAGAATCAAAATTCGAATAGGAGGCCGTAACTTTGTATTTAAGCATAACTTTTAATTCTAAACAACTTTTCTCAATAAAATTTTGCTATATTTTTTGAAATAAGGTAACTTTGTTCTTGAACGAATTTCATATTTTTTGTCCTGCCCTGTAAATTGTTTGACTTGAAGCCATTCTAAGGGCATCTGATATGGTTATCGAACATGCACTAACTTTTGGCAATATTTAAATTTCGATTGTACAACTAATAAAAAAATTTCCCATTTGTTGCACACTTAATGGACCACACTGTATATGTATAAAAACATTAAGATTTTTAGGAATGTTGAACTACTATAAGAAGTTTATAGCAAAATATTTAGATTTATCAGTAATGTATCTACTAATGCTTCAAATAATGCAATATCGGCTGAGTTATTACAAATACAAAGCAATGAAGAAGTACCAATAGTATTTATATCAAGAATATTAACAGGATACAAAGTAAAATATACAATTGCAGAAAAGGAAATGTTAACGATTGTTCATGCAATACATTTTTTTATCTAAGTGGAAATCAGTTTTTGATAGAAACAGATAATTCTTCATTGACATTCATGAAAAAGAAAAATTTTATGAATAATAGATTACATAGGTGGGCGTTATTTTTACAACAGTACAATATAGGTGATTTAGTAATAGTTAAAAGTATTCAAGTGGCACATGGGTAAAATAAAATCTGTGCAAAATTATCTTTACCATATTATGGTCCTTATGAAATAATTAAGAAATTTAGAGAAAGCACATATGAATTGATAAACCCGGAAAATGGAATAATAAGAGGAAGATTTCACATAAGTCAAATCTATCTTTATAGATTATAATCGAATGTATAAAAATTAGAAATTAAGATGTAAATAATTAGAAATAGGAACTAGTAATAGTAGGATAACATAGGAATGTTAGCTATAATTTATAATATTGAAAATTAAAATTATCAATTAAAAATTGTTCATTAACATATTTAAAAATGAAATAATATTCTTCGTTAAGAATAGAATAGTTTAACACGACTCGATCCCGCGGCATCGTTGGAGGGCGGGCGAGGGCTAACTACTACTGATGGCGACTCTTGTTAATTTGGCCCTGGCAACTCAGTCGGCCAATGGTGTTCTCCCCGGTAGGCGGGGCAGACCTAAGTGCAAGAGCACGAGAGAAAGAGAGAGAAAACAAAAAATTATATTTACACAGGTTTTTTTATTTTTCGAACATATATACAAAAAATGGGCTATTTAGTTGATGACGCCTCGAAGCTTCTGGTGGCGTGGGGTCGTCGTGTTTTGTCCGGGGGCTCTTCCTTTCGTGGGGAGGGGCGTGCGTGCCGGGGGCGGCGGAGGTTCTGGCGCTGGAGGCGGCACTGGGGGCTCGGTGTGCGGCCTCGCCGGCTCGTCGGGCCGGATGGCTGCGGGTTGGGGCGCCTGGGCGATGGTGACGGGCGGCGGCGGTGTCGGCGGTGGCTGGACGTTATGCGCGCC
This sequence comes from Agriotes lineatus, assembly GCA_940337035.1. Taxonomy (NCBI): domain Eukaryota; kingdom Metazoa; phylum Arthropoda; class Insecta; order Coleoptera; family Elateridae; genus Agriotes; species Agriotes lineatus. Next base: position 95,333 of record CALNHX010002804.1, read on the forward strand.
GGAGAGGAGCGGAGGGGCGGTCGCGTAGCTCCTTGGTCTGCCGCGGGTCCCTCCTGCGGTAGTGGGGTGTACCCTGGACCTTGCTTAAGGCCGGCAGGGCTACGGTGGGGAACTGGGAGCGGCGACTCGACTCGGCGGGGGAGCAGTATGCGTCCCACAAGGACTGCAGTTCCCGTGTCTCCTCGGCGCTTAGGTGCAGCTCCAACTCCACATCCCACTTCCGGGGGCGGTGGAGGACCTGGCGCTGGCGGCGGTGCGGGCGGCGGGGTCTGGTCGTACAGGGCTTCCCGTCCCGTGGGCGTGTTTCGGAGCTCCGGGGTCCGTGGGCAATGCTGCGGGGATGCGATGTCCGGGCGGTTGGCGGGGGCGGTGGACGATCCCGAGGGCGGTAGCAACTGTAGACACCGGCGTGCCTTGATGGTCAAGGGTGACTCGGGGTCGGGGGTAGGTGAGAGGCCGAACAGGCGCTGGAAGGTCTCCTGAAGTCTGTAAAAAAAAATGAGACTGATTAGTGCGTGGGGGGGTGGCGTCCTCGGAGAGGCCGGTTGGAGGCGGCGGCTTGTGGAACGGGGAGGAAGGAACGTCCTTACTCCATGGAGGCGGTGACTCGGCAGGCGATGACGGCAAAGGGTAGGGGCGGCCGGCGCGTCAGGCGGCTGGATCCGGCTTCGCTTGGGCAATTCGGCTAAGTGCCAGGAGCTCGGCGAGCACCACTGGCGACTAAGTTCGATTTAGCGACTTTTTCTAAGTCCCAGGAGCTCGTCGAGCACCGCTGGAGACTAAGTTTGGTTGGATGAATTTTTCCAAGTCCCAGGAGCTCGGCGAGCACCGCTAGAGACTAAGTGTGGCTGAATGAATTTTTCTAAGTCCCAGGAGCTCGGCGAGCACCGCTGGCGACTAAGTTTAGTTGGAGCTGGAGTACTCAGGCTGGCTGGACCGATGGCGGTAGCTGCTGGATACTGGATGCTGCTGGCTGAACTGCTGGTTGGAACTCCGTGCTTTTTTCAAGAAGCCCGGGGTTTATAAAGGTCTTGCCGGCTTTGTTTGCCGATTCCTCGCTCACGATTGGCTGAACAACAGTGGGGGCGTTTGCAAATTTGATAGGAATTGGATTCGCGGCTTTGATCTCCGCGGCGCGAAGCGCTATCTTGTCGCTGACATGGGCATTGCTTTTGTCTTCTAAAAACTTGAATTTTGAGTCTTTACTTGCCATGTTTCGCCCGCATATTAACAAAGTTAGGATTGATTAAATTATTTCTACAATAGAAGCCGCGCGGTTGTGACGCTGATCTTTTAGATGCCGCGGCGTTTGCGGGCTTATCAATCTCGTAGCGAGAGGGGAAAAAACTTCTGCATTGGTTGCGCTTTCTAAAGACTTGAATTTTTAGTCTTTATTCGATAGGTCTTGCTCTCCTATTAATAAAGTTGCGAGTTGTAATTTCCTTTCTTGAATGCAAGCCGCTTGGCCGCGGTGCGGATTTTTCGTTACGCCGCGGCGCGAAGTGCTATCTTGTCGAACGCTTGTGCACTGTTTTCGTCTCCTAAAGACTCGAATTTTGAGTCCTTATTCGACATGTTTCGCCCGCATATTAACAAAGTTAGGATTAATTAAATTATTTCTACAATAGAAGCTGCGCGGTTGTGATTCGCGGACTTCTTAGCACGCGGAATTGCTGCCCCGTGCTTCCACTGGTTAGGCGATTTTTCGCATGCTCCGGTGGCCGGTGTTTTTAATTTAATTATCCCTCGCGGTGTGGGTTTTCATTGTTCCTTGATTTGAACGCGAGTTTAATACCCGGATTTTATTCCAGACTATCTGGTGCCGGCGTTTATTGGTGCCCTTTGGGTTTTATTTTCCAAAACTGCTTATTCCTAAAACTGTATGTTCCTCTGGTCGCTGCAACCTTCGTAAACTTTATAGTTTTATGGTGCTGTTATTTTGCCTATTTGCCTACTTGGGAAAGTACTTTCTACCGCAGGCGGCGACGGATTGACATTATTTCATACGTGCGTCGCTTATGTTCGCCCTGACCTTATAACAACAGTAAAAAGGAAAAAACCAACACCTCAATTCGCGTAATGTTGGCCCTTTTTAATTAATGCGCCAGCTTCCCTGTGTTCTTGAGCGGTTTACTGCCCGGAACACTTCCTTTGTCAAGCTGTCATCTTTGTTTTGACGGGTTTATGACGGTTATGCTCTGGGCAGTAATGCGGTAGCGAATTTTGGGACGGCCGTTGTTATGCAGATGTTAAAACTGCGTCTTTGGGTTTTTGCGATCTGGTAATTAATGCCGCGTTCTGATCCTTGTTGCGTGGCGAGGGCGTAATCGAATTAATATTGATAATGGAGGCCCTCGCGTGCCTCCTGAATCATATCAAGTTAAAAAAGTTAAAAATGTTTAAAGAGTTGATAATTTTTAATTTACAATTTTGTGGAGCGTTTGATACTGTCATGAAATGACAAAGCATTTAATAACTACATAATAATAAAGCAGCTTAATAACAATATTCATAAAAGGATATTGATTGGAGTAACTTCGTTTTATCATTGGAATCTCTATTTCCTACAACGGTATTTGCAGTTCATTTGTAAATAGTCCAGTTATAGTTGCAATTGTAATTCAAATTAATTAAAGGTTATTCAGTTACTCAAGATTTATCTCAAAGAAGTAAATATTATCATAAAATGTAACACAAAAGTTTAATTTTTGCATATTTGGTTTATAAAAGAGTTAATGTCGTCATGTAGTTGGAGACATAGGTGCACAATTGAAAACTGTTAACTTAAAAATTAAGATTAAAAACAACTAGAAGTCATAAAGATTAAACATATAAAAATCTGTATTATCGGTCAAGAATAACAAAGGTTTTTGGCGGGTAGTTTGAAAATAACAATAACAAATGGTGTGTAAAAATTTATAAATTAGATTGACACAAGTCCAAGGTAAACCTGAATTTAATAGTTAATTTTAATTAATAATATACTGGTATGTACAGTTACATATTGTCATACACATAAATAGCGCTATACGAAAGAATTAAGTGCAAAATTGGAATAAAACTAAGTGAGTGCATAAACTTACACTACAAAAGGAATTGTTTCCAACCACGAGAAGGATAGCTGTTGCAGAGATCAAGTGAATTGGAAAATACAGAAAATAAAAGAGCTCGAAAAAAGAAGATGACCAAGTAAGTGTATTAATCTTCAATTAGAGACAGGCAGATATATTTTTAATAAACATAAATGTTTCATATTATGCATTATAGATTTCATTGTTTTTGTCCTAATAACATTCAACAGTAACCCAGAGATATAAGAGTCTAATAACAAAAGTTATTAGAATTGCATGCTCAAACTGTGGACTAGAAGTAAGATTTAGAGCCCAATTTTAATAGAACCCTGAGAACAATATTCATTTTATATAAAAAGAAATAAAAGCTATAAGACCACAGCACTATATACCACCCAGGTCCGATCCAGTCAGCTTTGGTGGCCTTCTCCAATTTCCATATTGACCATAAAGGCACTTAGATGACTGTGCGTGGGTTTCCAAAATGGTTTTACAAGACTCGTGGTTTTATTTGTGAACGTGTGACATAATCTCGTCAATAATCCCGAGATGTTTTTAGTAGTCCTGCTACCCCTTTCGGACCTAGTTCTCGTAGTTTTTTGTCAATAATTTCTTTACATGGGATTCCCCATCGTTGAAGAATTGCATTACGCGTCTCACACGACACTGAGTTAAAGATCTTTGGAGCTACGTACCTATACATGACATCTTCTTCCCGTCGTAGTTCTAATTTCTGGCACAGTAACCATGTTAAGTGATTGCGATCTTAACATTCTTTCTCCTACCTCTACCCTGAAAAGCTTATTTTTCATGTAAAATTTCAACACAGCATTACAAAATAGCTGTCAACGTCATATGCTTCTGTCTCCTCATGCAACTGATTTGTCGGGAAGAGCCTGTCATTTCCATACATAATCTTTAGTATTTTCCTATTTAATGCATCCAAAGGACTAATCGCATTTTCTGCTGGCCCACCCCAATCAACGATCCCGTATCTCATGATTAAAACAAAGCGTTGTATACCACTTTTAGCATAGAGGTGTTTAATTACTGTTTACTCATAACTTTCATAATTTTCTTACAGTTAGTATTGCAAAGTAAACTATCACACTCTTCACCGTGTACTACTATATCATCTAGATCCAGAATACTGTCACAATAGCATTCAAAAGTGATACAATTTGATTTATTGAAGTTTACCGTTAGCTTATTTTCCTTGAACCATCTAAAAGGCTTGGATCGATCCTTTGCAACTGTAACTGCAAATTCTTCCCCAGAAGCACCCTGAATATATTTTCCCCTCACATTATCTTTAAAAAGATCATTCAGGTAAATAATAAATAAGAGGGGGTGCAGGACTCTGCCTTGGGGAACCCCGTACTCAGAAACATTTATCTCCCCCTTTATGTTTTCCATTTCCACAAACTGCGGTCTTTCTGTTACGTATGACTAGTATTCCTGAGGTCTACCTCTGATCCCACGTCATTAAGCTTGTCAAGCACAATTTTGTGGCTTGGCGTATCAAATGCTGTTCTCAGATCGACGAATACACCCACACACGGTCGACTCTTCCCTATTGCCCCATATACAAACTTCGTAACCTCTGCTATCGCATCCTCCGTGGACTTTCTCTGTAGGAAACCAAACTGAGCTTTCGCAAAGAAATTATTTTTAGTTAAGAAGTCCATTATTTTGTCCTTAAGACAAGTCTCAAAATCTTTCGCAATGCTTGATGTTAGAGAAATTGGCCTATAATTATCGAGACTCTTACGATCACCACTTTTAAATAATGGTTTAATTTTTGCTGTTTTAAAACCGACTGGACACACTCCCCTATCGAAAATACGAGTTATCACGTGGCTTAGCGGAGCAGAGACGATTGATCCTATTTTCTTCAAGCATCCGGCCCGGATGCCGGTTCGGTATTTCATTTGCCAGAAGTAAGTACGTTTCAAAAGCGGTTGCAATGCTTTTTGCTTCACTCAGTTCTGTCCTGTCTTCTATACAGGGTGTCCAAAAAATGGCGGATTAACTCTACGGTGCGTTACTTGGGGATGCCTAGTGAACCCTGAAAAAATATTTAAAAAATTCCCTGAGCCGTATTTTTCGAAGAATGTTTGGTCAATGGTGGGTGATAAAATCAATTTATTTAAATAACTGATGTATAATTATAGTGTCAGATATATCTGGGACATATTAAATATTAAATGGATATATCTGACACTATAATTATACACCAGTTATAAATAAATTGATTTTATCACCCACCATTGACTAAACATTTTTCGAAAAATACGGCCCAGGGAATTTTTATTATATTTTTCCAGGGTTCACTAGGCATCCCCAAGTAACGCAAAGTAGAGTTAATCCGCCATTTTTTAGACACCCTGTATATATGACTGTGGTAGTACCTGCTCTGTGGTCGGGTGAATAAAGACGTCGTATGTTTCGCAAGTCGCTCCGCACTAATTATCAAGTTTCAGCATAATTAAGATTCGAGTGACGCATGTGAAAGCGTAGAAGGGTGTGTATAGTCCTGAGTCACGTACGCACAAAAAAACTGCAACTTAATTCCAAATATTTTGTGATTTCGTGGCATAAACTGGACATTATTTGGTGCTTGTGAGGGGAAGTGGGCGCGAGTTACAGGCTACTCTGTGTGTGGGAGAAGGAAAGAACTCATCGTAAACTTTCTCCAGCGTAGATCGGCCGTGATTTCGGCCTCGACACGCGTGGCAGTAATTCCTTCGTGGTTCGTCGGAATTCCACTAATTTGCCCAGCAGCTCGCACATACAACGTGAACACACAGAAGCAGCTGGACGCCAACTGCACTTAAAGCCGGTGGTACCGGTAGCCGCCGCCAGCCAGTAGCAGGTGTCCCCCGTACGTGAAAAAGAGATCGAGTAACAGGAACGCAGAAGTTACGTGAAGCGGTCAACTTTTCTGTACGCGAAAAGGAGAACGAATAACAGGAGCGCAGCAGTTGAGCGAACCGGGTCAATTGCAATCCAATTCTTGTATCGCCGCTAGTTCGGATGAATAAAAAGAAACAAACGCAACGAGATAGGGCGAGCAGTGTTGGTCAACTCGGCGAATTCTTAAAAAGAAAAAGGGAAACAAACAACAAAGAAGCAGATACAAACGCTGAAGAGCACGCAGAAGTGTTTCAAAGAAGCAAAATAATAATAAGATCGTCGATTAAGCAAACAGAAAACGAGGTAACGAAAAACAACGAAAAATAGATACAAGTAGGAGAGGAAGAGAAAACAGAAAAAGAAGAAAATATGGAGGAACTAAAGAAACTAATAACAGACATGAACGCCGACCTGAAAAACGAAATAAGTAAGAATAATCAAGAACTAAGAAAAAACAACGAAGAAATGGGGAAGATGAAAGAAGAACTAAAGAAGAACAATGAGGAAATAAGAAGACTGAAGGAAGAAATGATACGTAAAGAAACACATTGGGAGAGAGAAAGAAACCAACTTACTAAGAGAATAGAAGCGTTAGAAGACAAAACTGAGAACCAAGAAAAAGCAAAGAAACGAAACAACATCATCATGAAAGGGTTGCAACTAAGACAGGTTGATATGAAGAGAGGAGTAGAGAGTTTCATGAGCGAAACACTTGGAATAACGCCAAAGATCACGGCAACATACAAGGTTGGTAGAGAGGAAGGAAAGCAAGCAATACTGGTAGAATTGAGTGAATGGAACCAGAAAAAGAGTGTAATGAAAAATAAAAATAAGCTAAAAGGGAAAAGGATTTATATATAGAGTGACATGACATTAACGGAACGTAAAATACAGATGGCAATAAGAGAAAGAGCAAGGGAAGAAAGAGAGAAAGGTCATAAAACCAAAATAGGATACGGATACCAAAAACTAGAAATCGGAGAAAAACTGTATGTGTGGGATAGCAGAAAAAAAGAGCTGCAACCAAAAAACTGAAAAAAGGACAACATAAAGGAACAACGACGACCCAAACTACGAAAAGGCTAACGATTAAGGAAAATAATATAAAGCAGAAACCAACAGAAAACCCAAGAAAAAGTAATAGAAAGCATGAAACCAAAAAGAAAGAAAGAAGGAAAGATGTTATAAGGATAGGAACGTGGAACATAAGATCCATGTTATCTTCAGGAAAAATGACTGAAATAGCAAACGAATTAAACAGATACAATGTCGACGTCACGGCAGTACAAGAAATAAAATGGAGGGGGCAGGGTGAAATAAGAAAAGGAAACTTTGTAATGTTGTACAGCGGAGACGAAAGACAAGGACAAAACGGCACAGGTTTCATCATAAGCAATAAAATGAAAAACAATATAATGCATTTCCAACCTATAAATGGGAGAATATCTTTGATAAGAATAAAAGGGAAAATAACGAATATAACATTCATAAACGCATACGCTCCGACAGAACAAGCAGAAGAACATGAAAAGGAAAAATTTTATGAACAATTACAACTAGTAAGCGAAAAAGTGCAAAAACATGACACTTTAATAACTCTGGGAGATTTCAACGCGCAAATAGGGAACGAGGACTACATAAGAGAAGTCGCGGGAAAGGAAACAATTCATGAGAAAACGAACGAAAATGGTCAGAAGTTATGCAGCTATGCAAACGCGATGGGAATGAGTATCAGTACTACAAGATTTAAACATAAAAAACTACATAAGGAAACTTGGATACACCCAAGAACAAAAATAGGCAACCAAATAGACCATATATTGGTAACAAGAAAAAAGGCAAAAGAAATAAGAGATGCACGATCTTATAGGGGAGCAAACGCAGATACAGACCATTTTCTAGTAGTAGCAACATTGAAACAGAAAATATCAGTAGAAAAGCAAAAAATGAACACCTGTAAGTGGGATGTAGAAAATTTCCAGAACAAGAAAGTGTGCAAAAAATTAGAAGAAAACCTAAAGGAAAAACTACAACAGACAACAGAAACACCAGATATAAACCAAGAATAGGGAAATATAAAAACCGTAACACTCAAAGCAGCAGAGGAAGTTATTGGGCGAAAAAAGAGCAAAAAGAAAAGGGAATGGTTTGATGCAGAATGTGAAGAACTAATTAAAAAAAAAAAATGGAAAAGCAGCTGGTAGTGACGACATAATAGGAGAAATATTAAAAAACGGAGGAAAAGAACTACATTTAAGAATTCACAAGTTAATAGTATCAATATGGAAGAAGGAAGAAATGCCAGAAGAATGGAAGAAGGGAGTAATCATACCACTACCGTGGAATAACACTATTGAATACAGCGTACAAATATTATCAGTAATTCTACACCGAAGATTAGAACCATATACAGAAAAGCTTCTCGGGGACTACCAAAATGGTTTTAGACCCGGGAGATCAACGATAGACGCATTACATACAATGAATCAAATATTGGAAAAAAGCTATGAATTTAACATCGAACTAAATATACTGTTTGTGGACTACAGACAAGCTTTCGACAAAGTTAATCGAAAAAGAATGTTTGAAGAAATGGCGACACTAGGAATTCCAACGAAATTAATAAAACTAATAGAAATGACGATGAAAGAATCCAATGCAGTAATAAAAACACAAGATGGAACAACCGAGAGTTTTGAGATAAATATGGGGGTGCGGCAAGGAGATGCGTTATCAGCAGTGTTATTTAACATAGTGCTAGAAAGTGTAGTAAGAAAAATAGAAGACTAAGACATGGCCATAATAAGCAGGACAAGAAAAGGACTCATAAAAGGATTTAGAGAAATGGAGCAAGCAGCAAAAAAAGTGGGCCTACAAGTCAACGAACAAAGGACGAAACATATGAAATATGGAAGAAACAATGAAAACGAAAACCAAAACCTGCAAGTCGACAACTACAACTTTGAGAGCACAAGCAAATACAACTACCTGGGGACACAAATAAGTAACTCAAGTCAAAGCAATGATGAAATCAAGGCAAGAATCCAAGCAGGTCATAGGGTATATTATGCAAACAAGTACCTATTAAAAGATAAGACGTTAAAAAAGGATACAAAATTGAAAATATATAATACATTAATAAGGCCTGTGGTGACATATGCCATGGAAACACGATGCATAAGAAAAAAAGAAGAAGAACAGCTAAGAATATTCGAACGCAAGATACTTAGGACAATATTGGGACCAAAAAAGACAAATGAAAACGAATATAGAGCGCTAATGAACTTTGAAATACAGAAAGAAATAAACGAGAAAGACATAGTGAAACACATAAAAGCACAAAGAATAGAATGGCTAGGTCACATAACACGAAGTGAGAGAAAGAGAGCTATAAAAGCAACAACGGATTGGAAACCGAGTGAGACAAGAAACAAAGAAAGGCCCAAATTAAGATGGATAGACGAGGTGGCAGAGGATTTAAAAAGAATGGGAGTGAAAAACTGGAAAGAAGAAGCCATGAACAGAAAAACATGGAAAAACATAGTCGAGAAAGCAAAAACCCACCAAATGTTATGAAAAAGTACAAAACACCAGGAAAGGGGACTAATCCACCCCAGATAAAGGATTAAGGAAGTTTCTTTTGGAACGGTCAAAACCCAAATGGGTTGTGGAGCCTAAGAAGAAGAAGAAGAAGAAGGTCCAAGGGTTTGGGCTGGGCGTTGATGAGTGAGTCAGTCAGGACTTCTATTCTTATACAGGGTGAGTTTTTTTTTCATTATCACTATAAGGATCTCGGAAACCGTGAAAGATAGAAGGTTGGTTAAATGGAGAAAGAATTGCAGTTTTATGAGCTTATTCCAGATGTGCTTTTGTTTCTTTGAAAAAATCCAAGGCCTACTAGATACAAGCAAAATATTAAAATTGCTTAATTTCTTAAAGTCAGTCTAGCGCCGTTATTATTGAAAATAGAAAAAAATAATAATAAAAGCTTTAGCTATTTTTACGGTGTTTATCTTACACTTATTAGTTTTCTTTTAGCTTTCATAGTTTTTGAGTTATAACATTAAGTTACATTTTTTTAAATAGCAATCATAGTTTGCTTGGACATTTTTAAAAAGAGCATATCTCGTTTGCTAAATGGAGAAAGAATTGCAGTTTTATGAGCTTATTCAAAGTGTGCTTTTGTTTCTTTTAAAAAATCCAAGGCCTACTAGATACAAGCAAAATATTAAAATTGCTTAATTTCTTAAAGTCAGTCTAGTGCCGTTATTATTGAAAATAGCAAAAAAATACGAAGAATAAAAGTTTTAGCTATTGTTACGGTGTTTATCTTTTGAGGTATTTTGACAATAAAAGACTGATGGCAGTTGATGTTAGAATTTAAATTAGTACTTACATTAATTATGTAAATGTGATTTGTAATGGAGTCATACAATTTATATGCTATTAAATCTTGAATTGTTTTAACGTCATATGATGTCATTTGGATTAATTTTTTTCTACGCACACAAAACACACAAATTAACTTTTTATAGAAAACCTTCCCTGAGGCGAATGCCAGGGAAGCATTGTCCGTCTTGTTTTCTCTGCTCACCATTATCACAAAACTGTGATAAGTACAGAGCGGGAGCTGGGAGCTAGTTACATTGTTAAAATAAAAATTGTGCAGTAATATTTATAAGTTTAATTGTCACAATAATATATTTAGTAAATATTGTAAACCATTAAATTGTCCTGTGTGGGTATAAAGTGTGAAATTATTAAAATACATTGTTATTCTTCGTAAATTTGAATGTAGCGGAAAATTCTGAACCAGATGTATGAAGAAAGTATATCTTAATTTTGTTTAATGCTTATAAGTTGTATTCGTATCGTGTCTGAGCTGTTACTACTACGATGGTTTTTCTCATTGTTTCCTTAGTTCGTCGATGTTTCCCATGTACAAGAACACTGATCTTTGCGTTAGCTTTCTTCAGGTTCCTAGTACAATATCTAGTTTTGATTTTTTTCAAATTACTTACGGTTGTCCTACCAATGGAATTATACCAGAGGCAAAACATCGGATAATGAGCGGCATAACCACGAAGATGACGTCAAACAATTAGTTTGTATACACCTACTTAACAACGACTTGAATGATTTAGTAGCATAGGCAACCCCTAATGCTCTTGCCTTCGATGATCATGTCAATAAAATTTTTAGAGTGTCTTTTATGAAATTAAAGCTATTGTATAGATTCAAATATACATTAGATTGTAAAGTTAAGTTAAAATTAATTCAGAGCCTAATCTATCCTAACATAGACTACTGTAACGCAGTTTATTTTTAACTTTTAACTCAAGAAAATAGGAATAAATTACAGGGAATCCAAAATGCTTGCATTCGATTTGCCTTTGTGTACCTTTTCGTCAGTCAATTACGCATTATCTAGTAAGAAGCAACGAACTAAACATTCGAAGTAGATCGGAATATTTATTTCAAATGCTTTTGTTCAAACTTGTACATTCTAGATGCCCGCCATATTTGTATGATTTGCTAACAAGAAGCTCGAATATACATAGTTTGAATATAAGGTATAACTATTTTATAATACCTGTTCACAGAACATCAAAGTTTTAAGGTGATCTAACAAGCAGTTTTTGCGGTAAGTTCATAAACTGCTTGTTAGATCACCTTTGTACTATTGTAAATTCTTCTTTAGGCATTGAAAATGGAATAAAATAAAAAATTCCGAAACGTCTGCGACAGAATACAATGTGGTTTTAATTTCCTAACCAATAAAGCTCTGAATATTGTGCCCAGTACGAGGGTTGGATGTTCTTCCGCTCCCAGTCAACATATCAAACTATTTTGTAACCACACGAGCTGTGAAGAGTTTTTAAATTTACAGTATTTACGATGCATTTCTACATGATAAGGAAGGATTACGGTGATGTAGTTGTGAACCACCTCAAAACATGGCAGACCTGCAACCGGAAGCTGGCAGCAACCAAAAACAGAAGAATCTTCCTGAAGAAGTGCCTCCAACACGGACTCACACCTGTCCATCATCGGGGTTACGTAAAAGCGTCTGAAATCCTGTTTGCAGGCAACCAGAATAACAGAACACTTAGAAGGGTAGAACACACAGAAAAAAGGTTACTCTATAGTTTACTTAAAATAGAGATTAATGATGCTAACGACCTGATTAGAAAATTACAAAGTAATGTGTACCACGCACGTGCACAATCCAAATTATTATTACCACGTCAAATCTTTAATAGCTTCAACAGCAAACAAAACAAAAGCTTTCAATATATATTTAATAAAATCAGGGTTAGCAACGTTAATAAGATCAATCGCTTGAAGATCCCTATGATATCTTGTAATAACAATGTTCCGAGTAACTGGTTTAGAAATTTAACTACTGTACAAATACCAGATAGGATACAACAATTTCTGTCACTTGGACCCAAATTTGGTTTGCCTGTCCGCTTAGACAATAAATTAACTCTATTCAAATATTTATCTCAAATAGAAGATCTTGTAAATGCCTTAGATAGCAAAGATAGAAACAATTTCAGATCACTCATAGCTTTTCATATAACCGATTATTTAAAAAATCATATTAAACAACATCCGCTTTGTTCAATAGAAAAGGAATGCAGCAGTTTCTTAAAATCCAACCCTAACTTGTTAATTGTTCCGTCAGACAAAGGTAATGTCACAGTAGCTCTGGACCGTACAGACTATGTAAATAAAATGCAAACGTTACTGCAAGACGATAAAGTCTATAAACAAATTCCTAAAGACCCCACTACTACAATTGAGACTAAACTAAATAAACTTATAAAAAACCTGCTGAACAAACATTATATAGATGATATCACCTATAAACGTCTTATTTGTCACAATGCCGTGTCTCCTAAACTTTACGGGTTACCTAAAATACATAAACCCGACACACCTTGCAGACCTATTGTTTCATCGCCCCAATCTCCGGATAGGAACCTATCTAAGTTTATAGCAGAAATATTAAGCCAGTCATTTACAGAGTATAATAATTATAGAGTGAAAGATACTTTTGCCTTTAGCACTTTGATGAATAACTTTCAATTACCACCCAATTATGTCATTTTTTCTTTGGATGTAGTGTCACTTTTTACCAACATACCACTTCAGTTAGTCACACAAATAATAGAAACTAATTGGAACTTAATAGAACCTAATACTCAAATTCCTAAAATTGAATTTTTAGCCCTATTAAAATTTATTTTTGATTCGACATATTTCACTTTTAATAATTCCTTTTATAAACAAATATTTGGGTCTCCCATGGGCTCCACCCTCTCTCCCATTTTAGCTGAAATTATTGTGAACACCATCATTAAGGACTGTTCTTTAAAATTGGATTTCCAATTTCCATTCTTATGCCAGTTTGTAGATGATATAATTTGTGCAGCACCAGCGAATGAAATAGACAAAGTGTTAGAGGTCTTCAATCAATATAATCAACATATTCAATTTACGGTTGAAAAAGAAACAGAGAATTTCGTTCCCTTCTTGGATACCCTAGTCATCAGGACTGATTCCAACATGATTAAACTGGACTGGTACATAAAACCGACCAGCTCAGGAAGGTTTCTGAACTTCCGTTCTCTTCACAATATCCGCCACAAAATCAATGTGGTGAAAGGACTAAAACACAGAATCCTGACTATATCGCATCCAGATTTTCACAATACCAACTTAAATAAATTAAAAACCATCCTTAAATTGAATAATTATCCAGTAGCCCTACTGAACTCTATTATATCTGCTAACAACAATAACAGGAGAAGTAATAACGAAATCCCTGCTGACATAGAAGAACCACCTCCTAAGCCACCAGTCTACAAAAGTCTCATTTATATCCCCGAGCTATCAGCCATAATTAAAGGAATTTTCCGCAACCAGGTTCACATCACTATTGCAGACAAACATCAGCATGTCTTGAAAGATTATTTTTCTAAACTCAAGGACAAAACACCAACCCTTTCAACTCCGTATGCAGTCTACCAAATTAATTGCCAAAATTGTGACTCATCGTACATCGGACAATCAGCCCAAAGACTCAATGCTAGGCTAACCCAACACAAGAGTGACTCCAAAGTCAAACCCAAAGCCTGTGCGTTAGCCACTCATGTCAGCAATACTGGCCATAGCATGGATTTTGCAAATCCCGAAATTATAACTATTGAACCTAACACTAGTAGACGTACTTTTATAGAAATGTGTAGCATTTTTGGGACTTCGAATGCATTAAATTCAAAAAAAGATATTGACAGTTTAAGTGTTTCCTATCACCTCTTGCTATCTATGGCCAACAACAAATTTTCCTTAAATCTTTAACTTTAAACTCAAATTATTTTCATTCAATAAGGTGGACAGTCCAACCACTTCTTGGTCTCCCCTCGTAACATTTGGACGCGTGCACCATTACGCATGCGCGAACTATCAACATGCAGGAAGTTCATACATTTTACACCTGCAGTGACCTTGTCAGCCATGACCTAAATTGTACAAATTAACAACTTTTAAACTGATTTTAATTGTGTCTGTGTATTTTAACGTGTAATTATAACAATCAGTAGTACGTAGTGTGCTTCTAAGATTAAGAAGAAATGAGGCTTCACCAATTCCTTTCATATTTAAATTATAAATTTTCCATCAACACATGTTAACAGCTTTAAGGTTGTACACTAGTATTTTGCGGTAAGTTCATAAACTGCTTGTTAGATCACCTTTGTACTATTGTAAATTCTTCTTTAGGCATTGAAAATGGAATAAAATAAAAAATTCCGAAACGTCTGCGACAGAATACAATGTGGTTTTAATTTCCTAACCAATAAAGCTCTGAATATTGTGCCCAGTACTGAGGGTTGGATGTTCTTCCGCTCCCAGTCAACATATCAAACTATATATATATATATATATACCGGGTGCTGACTTGCGCCACGCACCATAGGAATTTGCATAGTAAATTCTTTATGTTCAATTATTTGCTCCCCTAATTATTTTAGAGCTAAACTGTAAATACATTTTTTGCAGAGAAAAAAATACTGCATTCATTCATACTATTGCTAACAATTTTTCATTTTCCAGAACCGAAGGAATGCAAAAAATCAAACTAGTATTTTTACAAAAATCAGTGATGCCATGGAATTATTGAAACAAGCCCATGCCAACGCAAGTGTGTGCGGGGCGATTATCCAGTCACTCCCGTCAAAAGATTAAACGTATTGTCGTTTTTCTCGTTTTGGTGTAGGTTCTGAACCTCATTATTGCACCTACAATTATTTAATAACCTGCCTGTAGTCTTAAACTTAAAATGAATCAGTCTATTAATGGTTTTACTGTTTAGAATTTGCCGATACGGATATTTTACAATAAACAAGGAGCTTACTTAACGAACGTCCACCATACTCGTAAAACCATTTTTGTTATGGACAAGGTCTAGGTACCTTAGAGACATTAATCAGAACATAATTAATAATGAATTATTATAAACGTCAAACATCAATGACAAACAAACAAACAGCACATATTGTCGCGCCGCACGCACTTGCGTTGGCATCGGCTTGTTTCAATAATTCCATGGCATCACTGATTTTTGTGAAAATGTTAGTTTGTTTTTTGCATTCCTTCGGTTCCGGAAAATGAAAAATTGTTAGCAACAGTATGAATGGATGCAGTATTTTTTTCTCTACAAAAAATGTATTTACACTTTAACTCTAAAATAATTAGGGGAGCAAATAATTGAACATAAAGAATTTACTATGCAAATTCCTATGGTGCGTCGCGCAAGTCAGCACCCGGTATATGTATATTAACACAATAAACAATATTATTATTATTATTATTATTATTATACATATGCTTGAACCTTGAATTGTCAAATTTAAACTAATTTTAATACGAATATTTTTATGAAACCCCAGGTTGTTTATAATACAAATTGTTCAGCAATATAGAAAATCATGAAATGTTTATTTTCTTTTATACAGTCGCTACCGTTTAAAAATTGCATTTCGGATTATTGCAATTTTGACTGCGCTTTGAGTTTATGAGTTTTTGTTTCTATTTGGGCATATGTGTTGTATTAAAGGCTCATTGGCACCCTTTTTATGATGATTAAAGTATTTAAGCTTTTGTAATGGAGCCATGCCGTCTCTACTGTAGCTGGTCGGCCCATAGTCACGATAGTCGGAATTTGACAAAAATTTATATTAGTATACCTATATTATCCATTTACTTGACATCCGCACTATCAAACTGACAGTGTGTTGGCACCACTGCTATATTTCACATTTTAATAATTACATTAATGTACAGTCTAATAAAAAGCACATGTTTTTGAAAGTACAATTAAGATTTGTTTTTAAATTTGGCACTGACAGTGAGGATGTCAAATAAATGGATAATACACACATTTTTATAAATGTATATAGGGTTATTCAAGGTCCGTCACATTGAAGCAAAGTTGCTATGTAGTTCCTGTAACGCTGCGGTAATTACAACGCCCCTCCTACGTTTGTCTTGCAATTACTATAATATAAATAAATAATTTTAGTTTATTAATCCTTTGCAATCCTCAAGAGTACATTTGCAAAGATATCGTAATAACCACGCATTGGCAGAATTCAAAGATAAATATTAATAATTCTTACAAAACTTAATATGGGCTTACTCTTATTTATTTGACTGAAAAGCGTAGCTTATAACAAAAAATAACACTATTATTTTACACGACTCGTAATTCAGGGTAAATATATAATACAGCAACATCTTTAATTTTATTTCGTGGTTCCATGAGGGTGGAAATGTACGAGTGATTGTTTTCTTAATAACAAAACTTTACAATTCCCATTTCGCCAGACTTATTTATTTGTATCAGAACGTACATTTACAATTTCTTGGCGAGCTCATAAAAATACTGAGGCAATGAAAGAACAGTAAACACTTTTTTCTATGACACTGAAAACGCTCCCTTTTCCAAACGGGAATCGGACGCCTCTGTTCTAAACCGAATAAAGTCTCCAAGATGGCGGCCTCAATTCCACGCGTTCACTGACAGCTTTATACAAATTTACCAAATAAAGCACAAAAACGGATACCACAAGGTTTTAAATAAAGCGGTGTTAACTTTCCATATTTCCACCTTTATTAACAGGTAAGTATCGACACACACCAAAATTAACAATAACATAGTAGAATAGCCCGTACAAAATTGACGTCTTGTTCTATTTATACTAACTGCTAAAACAAAAGAGCATCATGAAGATCCAGAAATTTGATTGGATATTAACAAAGCACGCAGTCTCAACTGCATACCATTTTTTTTAACAACTGCCTAACGCAAGTTATAACAATTCTTA
Organism: Agriotes lineatus; assembly: GCA_940337035.1. Lineage (NCBI taxonomy): Eukaryota > Metazoa > Arthropoda > Insecta > Coleoptera > Elateridae > Agriotes > Agriotes lineatus. Next base: position 112,716 of record CALNHX010002804.1, read on the forward strand.
TAATTATTACGTAAAACCTACATTCTACCTTAAAATTAACCGCAAATTTGTATCCATTGCACCTCGAAGCTTAAGTGTGTCCAATTTCACGTTGATTCGAAATGATGCCATCGACTCGTTACTTTTCAAAGCCTAGGGCTGCGCTCTTCATAAATTGCAGACTCGAAGCGAAAATGCTGCCCATCAAGCCCCAGAGCAAGTGTAGTAATGTTATTTTTGCTAGGAATCAAAGTTTATCAAAGATCTTATCACTTCCTCAAATCTGCCAGGTACATATTTCATTTTAGCACACAGTGTAAATTTCACAGTGCTTTTTTGCGTTTTGTATCATCTCAAAGTGTAGTGCTTGCCTGAGTTTATCTTTGCCTTGCTTCGGGAATCGACCCTCAAAGCTGCAGACAGCCATCGGGCCCCAAAATCAGCATCAGCATCGGTTCGAAGTCAACGACCAAATATACAGTGTGTTAATTAAGTACGTAGACAAACTTTAAGAGGCAATTCCTTGATCAATTCTAAGATAAAAAGTTTATACAAACATGGGACCTCTGTTTTAAAAATACAGGCTGTTGAATTTTAAACAAACGTTTGTTTTTTCAAAAATTTAGAAAACGGCAAGAGGTATTCTAATGAAACTTGGTGTAGGTTAGTATTTCATAAAGTGGCATTGTTTTTTAGATAAAAACTTTGTAGCTATTGTAAGTTTTCTGTTATTAAATAATATTTTTTTAAACTTTTTGAAACTGTATTTTGAAAACAGAAGCCGTTTAGGCCCCATTAACGTCAAATGAAAGAAATTGGTGTTACAAATTTTTCCGTTTTTTTCGAAAAAGGTTTATTATATCAGAAAAATAAAAAATGCATCTTTTGTATATTGAAGCTAAAAAACATGTCGTATTGGCTAAAATCAGTGGCGTACCAGATTTTTCTAAAATAAGGTAACTGAGGTGGCCCTAAAACACGCCACTGGTAGAAATAAATTAAATTTATTATGACCAAACAATGCTACTTTATGAAATACTAATCTACACTAAGTTTCATTAGAATACCTCTAGGCGTTTTCCAGATTTTTGATTAAAAAACAGTTTTTGTTTAAACTTCAACATCCTGTATCTTGAAAACGAAGCCGTTTCGATCCCATGTTTGTATGAACTTTTATCTTAGAATTGATCAAGGAATCACCCCTTAAAGTTCGTCTACGTACTTAATCGACACCCTGTATAATGTCTTTTTGGATCACAAAAACCCAAAGCTATTCAGGCGCTTGTGCAACGAGTGCTATTGTCTAGTGTTTGTCGATTTTCATAACGCAACACACCACTATGTTCTCACGTTTTGTTAGAGTTCTCGTAGCACCCCCGCGAGTTCTATCGAAAAGTGTTATGACATTTTTCAATAAGTATCACTGAAAAAGAGTTATAATGGTATTTGTCCGAGGAAAAGGTGAAGTTAGCACCGCAAATTTTCGATTCACATTTTTTTCTCTTAAATACACAGAACTATTTCTAAAAATAGCAAGGAACTCTAGAACTCTTTGGGGTGCAACGAGAACTCTTAAAAAAATAACATTTTGTGAACTTGTGGTGCTAACTTCACAGAGGTTAATCTGAAAATAAACCACAATTTTGTATAAAGTTTTCAAAATACTTTGTAAAGACATCAAATTTGACCCAATTCTGTTAAATAATATTAATTTTACATTTCCCATCTAATTTATAAACAATTCTAAAATAAGTGTTACCTGCTTGGTATCGTACAATGTTCTAATAAAAATTGATATTGTAGGTGATCGTTGGATCACAAGAAAACGTAATTCCATTAAAATTGTTCTTGCTGTGTCACCAACTGCACTTGCCTGCAATTGCACCCTCTTAGGACCGTTAATAATGGTGCGGTGTACAAACCGAGTTATTTACACGAAGATCGGACACATAAAATAAATTTACATGTTAACACAATGTGTAGTACAGAACTATAAATAATTAGTGCATTTCAACAATATTCAGCGGAATTAAGCGTCACTACGTCTGTCTTTTTACTTCCATTGTTTGAAAGACGAAGGAAGTATTGTAATCACGATCTTCACGTTTCAAGGTCACTAGATGACGAAAAAGAGGTTTTCTCAATTTTGGCTGTCTATCTGTCTGCCTGTCTGTATGTCTGTCCGTCTTTCTGTCTGTCTGTATGTCTGTCTGTCTGTCTGTTGGCAGTATAGCTCAAAAACTATTTGTCGGAGGAAGACGATATTTTGCATACATGTTATATATCTACCTCGCATAGAACTGGTACAATTTCATACAAATACATACAGGGTGAGAACCTTAATAATTAAAATTTTGTTTATATTTGGGTTAATTTTGAAATAGAAGGAAGTAGTAACTTTCACATAGGTCAGGCTTTACATTTACCGAAAATAAGACTCAACCGATACAGGATGTCACAAAGGAGTAAAAACGTTTCAACAATAAGACCCCTCTGTTCAAGAGAGAATCGCGCCGCAGCTATTTCTATAAGGCTTGATGGCACAGTTAACATTTCGATGCAGTTACATCCGCTGCGGAGATGCGGTTACGATCGCTATGCAGGTGCGGCTGGTTCAAACCCCAGCGGGATATATTTTTTTTTAATTTGAAAATTGATCTAATTCGGGCGAGGGAAGTTGTGGGTAAATCATTTTACAGATTTTTACTTTGAACATTGTTTCGCACGTCGGCTCCACACTATAACCCCACTTTTGTGGGGATAATCTTATCGTACAGATAAATTGTATCCTTGTTGTATTTTAAGAGGTAGTATAGCATTTCAAATCCGCTATAGTTGGTTAGTAACTATTTGCAAGTGTAAACGAAACCACTTCAGTTAAATGTAAATTAAAGTAAGGGAAAATATTTTGAACCTACGAATTTTCAAGAACGGATGCTGTTAATAATCAATGTTTACCTCATTTGATTTGTCAAAATGCTTTGCTTATTTCAACCTTATGTGCTTTATAATTCGTGATTATTAAGGGTCTTTTTTCCTTTAACCCAGAATATGTGCTAGTTTAAGCGAAACCTTGTGGTAATTCTAAAAGTGACAATATCGTTAACTGAAATGGTTAAAATGGTGTACCCACAGCAATGTATAAGTGGATTTTTTACAGCTATCGTCGTTTTTCCGCCCCCAGTTTTCATTTTTTTTTCTGTAAGTGTCTTTCTTCGTCGGGTTTCTTTGGAACATGACTTCCTCTGTTTCATCTATCCAGCTTCCTCTAGGTCGTCCTTGTTTTCTTTTTCCGATTGTATCCATGTCAGTACTTTCTTCGGACATCTTGTCCTTCTAATGCTGCATAAAGCCGGTCCACATTAATACATATTTACATTGTGAGTTGTATTTCAAAATCTTTCGAGGCACAAATTTGTGTTGTGAGTTGTGTGTCGGCGATCCACCCGTTATTCAAGTTCTAGCGCAGCTCATTGTGTATTTTTGGATCGATATTAATGAGGATTTCGAAATTCATTGATGACATATGAAGAAAGTTGAGAAATTGTGCTGTGCTTTCATCAACTGCTAATGCCGTTAACAAGCCACTATCCCGTGGTTTACACGTTGAGTTACCGTACTCTTTTGCTTTTCCTACTGATGAAGTCCCTTACGAAAGTAGGCGAACGGTACAATTGCGGAAGTCGTTTGTTACTTAACCCTCAACATAATTTGCAAAGCCTGCCATTAGTCGAAAAGTTTAAAAATAGAAAGCTTGGAAGGCCTACATCGGTATTAAATTTTAACCTACAAAATAATTGGAACTCGCAATTTTACAAGACATTTGTTCAAACTTATGTTTGACCATGGACCAGACAGATTAACAAAAAGGTGTAAAACTAAGTGGCATCATGTAAACACAAAAGTGCGTGTAATTAGGATAAAAAAAACTAGTTCAACGTGTGCTAGATAAGTTGTTTGTAAACAAGACTCGGCACTTTGCATCAAGTTACTGGGTCAAGTTGCAATTACTATAGGAAGCGTTTCGCCAACCTTTGCCTTATGAGACTTGCACTGGGTCATATTGCGACCACTTTGTATGATTACGCTACATTAATTGCATACTATTGTGTTTTTTGTCTATGTTAATAGTAGGTTAAAAAAACACGACACACATTCGATCATATATAAGGTTCTGTATTTATTATTTAATTCAATATACTGTTAACCATTGAAGTATGTTCATTTGTAACGAAAGACGTAGGCTAACATCTTCTTTAAAGGGGTGGCAATGCCTGACCATCCCCCGTTACATCTTATCGCAACCAAGAAGTTCCATCTCCTGTTAAGAAACAACCTGGTTCTACAATATTATAAAGTTTATGTTGCAAGGTGCGAATTGGACGAGTGCAAGAATAATTCCGAAACTAAGCAAATCGAAGACTTGCACAATTTCATAAAGCGTCGCGGAAATACATTTTGCTGTGGACATTTACATATGATGCATCAAATGCTCTATTTTGTTGTCTATTATTAAATACGTTATTATGTTTTTAACACTTATGTACTTTTTGTGTTTAACTACTTTTTATTCTATGCGTACGACGTTTTCTTTTGAATTATTAAAATTAAAGATTATTGGTATATTTCGGTTAAAGCATCGACGAAATCTAGGCAAGTTATTAATGATTATTTTTTGTTTAGTTATAGTTAGCAAATTAAGAATCCCTCAAATACAAATATCACGAGCCGCCACTACTGATGGAAGCTATAGCAATAATTTGAGGCTTAAATAAACCCTTTCATCAAGGTTGGGTGGATAGGAAGAATGAAAGTGGAACTCGACATGCAGCGAGGCAACTACCTCCTCGTTGTGACCCTCGGGTAGTTTTACAGCATTAGCTAAGAGTTGCACATCATAGCACAGGCAACTATTAGTTGTAGTGTAAAGACGTTTTATATAACACAAAACAAAACATTGTAAAATCAAAGACTTGTAGGGAGTTCCGCGCGCAATAGGCTGGTGACCGGACGTGAAACCAGTGTCTTGCGGGCTTATTGTGCTTTAATCAAGTTAATAATTAACAATTACAGTTCTTACATTAAATAATACCTGCACGCAACTAAGTTGTAGTGCTACATCAGGCCAGGCGCTGACATGCAATTTTAATAAGTCAGCCAACTGATTGATCTGTGGATCGTCCGTGCTCACTACTGTAACCAAATAGTTGGACGACCGTAAAGTGCGCACACATGCAGCTAAACTATCGCATGTTATAATCATCTACTGCAGTTATTCGTGGATTTTGAAGAGGTAATAAGTAGCTTGAGTGTGCACTCTTGAGATTCGTAGAAACGAAAAAAAATCTGTGAAAGGCTTTACCCAGAACTTCCTTCGCCCGAATTAGATCAATTTGCAAATTTTAAAAAAATGCATTTCGCTAGAGTTTGAACCCGCCGCATGTGCAGAGCGATCGTAACCGCATCTGTGTACCGATCGAAGTCGAACTGCGCCATCGAGGCTTATTAAAATCAGTGCGGCGCGCTCCTCTCTTGAACAAAACGGTCTTATTGTTGAAACGTTTTTACTCGTTTGTGACATTATCCTGTATCGGTTGAGTCTTGTTTTCGGCAAATGTAAAGGCTGACCTATCTGACAGATTCTACTTCCTTCTATTTCAAAATTAACTCAAAAATAAACAACATTTTATTTTTTTAAGGTGCTCACCCGGTATATATTTGTATGAAATTGTACCGGTTTCATGCGAGGTAGATATATAATAAATATGTATGCAAACTATCATCTTCCTCAAGCAAATAGTTTTTGAGCTATACTGCCAACAGACAGACAGACAGACAGACAGACAAACAGACAGGCAGACAGATAGACAGACCGACGGAATTAAAAAAACCTCTTTCGGAAGATCTCAAGAAATCTCGGAAGGTGATTTTTTCGTGATTACAATAGTTCCTTCGTCTTTCAGACGAGGGACGTAACAATACTGCATGCACCCGCTTACTACTTCAGCGTTTGATAAAAGGGTACCTTTACAAACTATATCAAGACTTACGGTGACATTCCGACAAATTCTCCAATTATTACCGAATGCATATAAGAATTACCTCCTATAAAACAAGGTCATATAGCTCTGACGTCACGGGACGTTTTGAAATGTGATTGACTGTCATTATTTTCTTTTGAAATTGTTAAAGTTCTTGCTATAGAAAAAATATTGTACTATACACGACGATAAAGTTATTTCTATCCACTCTTGAATTATTAAGGTCTCGACTTCGTCTTGACGTTAAACGATGCACTCGTGGATAAAATTTAACTTTATCGTCTTGTATGATAAATTACTATTGAGCTCAATACTTCCCTGCGCGTATGAACTAAGAGTACCTTATATGTACACTTTTTATATCGTCTGAAATTATAAACTACAATTTTTTAAAATAAAAATAAAAAACAAGAGTACGAACGTAGATAAAGTAGATCTTACAGTCAAGAAGTCTAGTTTACTAAAAAAATATTATTAGTTCAGTACGTCTGCCAAAGTTGAAATCGATATATTTACATTTGTAGACATTAACATATACAGAATAAAATTGAAAATTAATTTTAAGGCCCTAATTATAACTTAAGGAATCTATGTCCAATCAGTGTCCGTTTTTTTTGAGACACGTGTATAGGAGGTAATGCTCATAATGTTTATTTACATCTTTATTTGTGCAATATTAATGGTAATTCACTCACAGAACACACCACCAAATTCTAACAAAGGTAGTAAGTGACTTTTTTATTTAAATCTGTAAAGTGCTTTACTCAGAACTTCCCTCGCAAGTCGAAGTTGTGCCACTAAAAATTGTGAAAAATCAAAGGAAACTAGGGGTGAAATATCTTAACATTCCTAATAATACTAAAACAGTAAAAAGAAACACTTGGTAGTGCGAATTACATTAATATACAAATACAAAGGTATTTTAGGTGAAATTCGAAAGTAGCGGTTTCGACGGGTGGCAGCAGACCCGTGTACCCGCCCAGTTGATTACATCCTGCCAGGGAGAAATACTTCGCATATGTGCGATGCGACTCCATTATATTCAACAAGATGATTTTGCCTCTTTTTGTCTCTTTTACAACATTTACCCTGTATCTGTTGGGTCCCATTTTTGTCAAAGGTAAAGCTGGAGCTATGTGCACATTATTACTATTACCTATCGTATGAACAAAAAGAAAATTCATCAAGGGTGCCCTTAGAATTTCGAAGTCGTGTATTATAACATCAGAAAATAATACCTTCTGTCAATGCCTACCTGTAGCCAGCGTAGTGACACTTTAGACGTACACATGAATTTGTAATTTAAGTCTTGTATTGAATAAAATAAAGATTTACATATTCTCAGTAACAATAAGTAGATACATTTACAAGAGATGTTGAAACTGCTTGCCTTCTTCTTGTAAGCACAAAAGAACTTGTCGTTTCATATTCCCGAAAACCTTTTATAACAATTCTAGCGTTATTCCATTACATGTTTCTACATTTTTTCTTGTAGTTCTTGAAGAGTGTGAACAGGGGTTTTTAAAATTGTGTTTTTCAGCAGCGAAAATAAAAAGTAGTCTAAAGGAGTAAGATCGCTCAATCTTGCTTATGGCACTTAACGAGACTCGTTTGATTGCCGCAAAACTTGGCTCAGCGCCTCGTTTCTATGAATTTTCTTTTTTGCTTATACTATATTTTTCAGTTAAAGCAAAAATAAATAAAGTTTTATTTTTTAAGGTTCTGGATCTTTATATGTTCGTTCAGAAATATATCCTATTTTGTCAAGGGCAAAACCCTAAGGTATGTGCAAAATATCACTTTTATTTAAGTAATATTTAGTTCTTCAGGTAAAACAAAAATAGGTAGAATTTTATTTTTTAAGATGTTCACCCTGTATATATTTTACCAAAATTTTCTCGGTTTTGCAACAAGAATGCATGCAAAGTATCGTCTTCCTCCAAAAAATTATTTTTGAGTTACAGCGGCAACAGCAGACAGACAGACGGAATTGAGAAAACCTGTTTTTCCTCATGTAAAAACCCTGAAACGTGAAGATCTGAAGGTGATTTTTAGCGATTACAATACTTCCTTCGTTTTTAGACAAGGGAAGTGAAAAATACTGTTATTGCCAGTTTTATGAGTAGCCGATTCTGAATGAACGGTACTGTAAATTCAATATATACTAGCTCTTTCCATTATTGTCTCATTCTGTAGAATCTTCTCATAAATAATAAATCTCTTTCTTCTTTCATATAGAGCTTATAGGAACCAGAATTGGGTAGGCTAACGCTTGTTTTCAGCCTTTATATCTTTTCAGATGTTGATGTTTATCTTGTGATCTCTTCTAAACTAGTTTACTTGCTTAGAGTTTTCTTACAATCTATGCCCTTTATTATATTCACAAATTTATTCCAGTATATTCTTCTTTGGGAAACCCATTGTGTTATATCCTGTAAGATGTGTTGTTCTCGTGTGTTTTCAGATGTGTCTAGTTTAGGAAATGTCACTTGAGGTTTTGTGGAGGGAATGTGACTACGCCCTCTCCGTCAAAGTGTTTCGTTTTGATGGTACTGCTGGTGTTTGTATGTCAGGCAACATTTGTAATATTCGATTGAAATGTTTTAACAACATATTTTTTGTCTACAGCCCGTGAGAGTCCACGAAGATAAATCTAATATTGTAGTACTAGCTGAAACCCGCGGCATATGCCGCATTTAAAATGTACGACGACTTTAATAACTTATGTTGCACTAAAGAGAGTTTTATAAACACGCTAGAGATTGGCAGTAAGGAAAAGTTCCAAAAAATATTTTTTCAAATGGAAAGTCTCTGGAAAGGAAACGCTCGCCTCTGGAAGGCGTCCTAATTAATACGACGTTGTTGAAACGCAGTAAAAAAAAATTGCGGAAAGAATTGTTCTACAAGTTAAGAAAAGTAAGAGTTTTCCAGTGAATGTGAAAGTTTTACGTGAGCATGGAAGAATGACGTGACATTACAAAAAAAAATTCTTTTACACACGTCTACTATGGCAAATGCTACACCAAATACATACAATATATACAGTTCACATTTAATTATATATATTTATTCCTAATTCAGTACGTAAAACATGCTTAGAGCCATGTTTTTGATAACGGTGATAAAATTTAGATTACATTTAGATTTTAGTTTATTGGCATACATGTTTCACGTCAGCGTACAAACAATTTCTAGAGTATTTTATACCACATTGAATATTATGTATCTTCGGATGAAAAATGTTATTATTTGGCCTGAACGAGATCAGCTGATTAAATCAATGCCAGAATGCTTCAAGGTAGCATTTGGCAACAAGATTTCAGTAATAATCGATTGTTTTGAGATGAGAGTGAAAAAATCAAGTAGCCTTGAAGTACAATGTACTACATGATCTACGTACAAACAACATAATACGGTAAAGGTACTAATAGGCATCACTCCTCCTGGATCAATATCATTTGTATCACATGGATATGGTGGCAGAATAAGCGATAAAGGTCTAACATTTGTGGGATTTTAAACAATCTCTTGCCAGAAGATTTTGTATTGGCAGATCGTGGCTTTTTAATAAAAGACTACAAAAGACTAATAAAGGACTACATATGGCCACAGTGATTACGCCTGCTTTTCTAAAAGGGATACGGCAGCTCGATCCAAGGGATATAGAATCAACCAGGAATATAGCAAGCGTGAGGTAGTGCAAGTATATTGTTACAATAATTATCTTAATTATATCTTTTTTTCAGAATACACGTCAAACGCGTTATTGGTGTCCTTTGTCAAAAAAGTACAGCTCTTCACGAAACGATGCCTATGTTCCTGGCAAAAAAGAAAACTGACGATGTTGCTGTGGTAGATCAGATATTAACAGTTTCTTGTGTAATCGTAAATTTATGCTCTCCTATAATTGTATAATTATGAAATAAATTGTATGAACAAAGTTAATCTAATTATTTTTACTTTAATAATCATATCTACAAAATTATTAAAATTAGTTAATTAAGGATCTAACGTTAATACTATCCACTACTATTTATTATATAATGTAAAATTATTTAATTATCTTTTTCTGCATGTGGCCAATTAATAAAAAGCAAAATTACAATATCACATAGCAAAAATTATTAAATAGTACCTATACGATAAGAAACATAAGGATATTTCGAAACTATGTAAGCTACATTAACAATCAATAAAATTACACATGCTGTCTACACAACATAAAAGAATAATTAATGTCTAAATTAAGTATGAAAAATAATTTTTCCGTTGACCGCTTCTTAATTTCAATATTAATGAATTATTTTTCCTAAAAAGGGATGGATTAATAGAAGTCATTAATTCACTGTTTTTGATTAATTCACTCTTTCTCATTAATTAACTGTGTTTGTGATTTTGACGTTTTGATATTTTGCATGGAGGTTAGTTCTATTAATCAAATTTTTCGCCACAAAAAAGATTTTGCGGTCAACGAAAAAATTTTGTAATCAACTCGTTTGTTAATGGGCGATTAATACTCTCAACTATTAAAGGCACTCACTCGCTATCGCTCGTTCGTGCTTTAAACAGTTTCGATTATTAATCGCCTTTATTACCACACTTGGTTAAATAACTATTAATGCATAAAGCATAACGGATATTTTGAAGCTATTTAATATTTATTTATTGTGACATCTCTAACAGGTGTTACCGTTATTACAAGAGATGCAGTGTAGATATATTCTGCTATATGCAGGTATGCATGCGTTATAGCATGTCAATTAAAATTAAAATAATCATCCTAACTAAAATAAACTTTAATCATGGTTGCAGAAGATGGATCGACGCCGTAACTTGCTACTATGACTTCCCGTACTGATTGGTAAATTTAAGTCTTAAAAATTTGTTACATCAATAGTTCATTTTGTTTCATTTTAGTTATAATACTTTTTTACAACAGATGCAAACATACTGTATGGAGCTGACAAATCAATGTTGAGCAGTATGTAAATTTGATTCACAAGCTTTAATATATCAGTAATCGGAATTCTGGTATAAAAAGAAGGTACAAAGAATAACTGTGAAAAACGAACAGGCCTAGCGGGTACTCTTAAAGTTAATAGCGAAAGCAGCTTGCTATCGTTAATCTTATTATTCCATAATTTATAACAAAATTTTAATGAATTTAAGGTACATAAACAATCAAAATATTTACATAACAGTACAAAATAACAGAATAACTAATGTCTAGATTAAGTATGAAAAAGAATTGCAATGGATAAAGTATAAAGAATATTTCGAAGCCATTTATGCTAAATAAACAATCAACATATTTACAAATTCTATCAACACAGAATAACAAAATAATTCTATTTATATACTGTTCCACAAATGTACTGGACCACCCATAAAAAATGTATTTATTACATTACGTCACAATATATATATATATATATATATACAGTGTGTTCCCGGATAGGTGAAACGACTCTTGTGAAAGGTAAAAAATTCTCGATTTAAATTTTCATTTTTTGGGGTTCAGCCCTGCTTGGTTAAAGGCGAATTTCTAACATCATTTCAGTTTTGAAAAATCAAGTATGCCTTGGAAATTTTTAAAAAATCTATTTTTCTGTAAGGTAAAGTACCCTTTATGTGGCAAATACGACAAAAAGTTATAAAGAAAAGTTGTTTAGAATCAACATCTAGGCCCCTATACCAAATTTCAAAATCCGCGGTCAACTTTGATTTCTCACATTTTCTTTCAAGTTTATTTTCCAAATCAAAGAATTTTATTTTTAACAAAGTTTTTTTATTATGAAATAAAAAGCGTTGTTAAAAGTATTTGTTTTTCCAATAAAAATATTTGTTAAATCTAAAATTTTTTGATTTGGGACCTAAACATAAAAAGAAATTGAGAGATCAAATTTGGCTGAGGATTTTGAAATTTGGTATAGGGGCTTATGTGTTGATTCTAAACAACTTTTTTTAATAACTTTTTGTCGTATTTGCCACATAAAAGGTACTTTACCTCACAGAAAAATAGGTTTTTTAAAATGTCCAAGGCATACTTGACTTTTCAGAACTGAAATTATGTTGGAAATTCGCCTTTAACCAAGCAGGGCTAAACCCCAAAAAATTAAAATTTAAATCGAAAATTTTTTACCTTTCACAAGAGTCGTTTCACCTATCCGGGGACACACTGTATATAAAAGCTTTTGTTTTATAGTATACTCATATTAAGCATATTTAATTTCACTATTCTCAAATATCATCTGAAGAATTAACAAAATCATATTAATAAAATTAAAAAATTATGAAACTATAAAAAACTATATTTCACAAAAATAAGAGGAATCACAAAAAAAGGTTAATTAATAGTTCTTTGAGTCTCTCCAGAACGTTTAAAAATCTTCGGCAACAATTCGGTATACTTTGTATGCAATGTGCTATCAATATTTGGGCAAAATTCAAAATTTTAAAATGATAATATTTTATTAATAGACTTTTCTTTAAACAGATTTATGAAAAGAAATGCTTTTATAGTGACACAATCATGAAAAGTTACCAAAAATTTCATGACTGCCCTTTTGGAAAATATTTTTAAAAATTGCACCAATATATGCAAATGGTCCAGTTCATTTGTGGAGCAGTATATTTACAGAGTTCACATAACCACTTTCCTTTAGGAATTTTTTTAATTGTAGGCATGCTGAATGGTACCATTTTATTCTACATTTTCTGTCATAATATTTTACCATTTGTTCGCCGTCGTCTGGTTTCCTACAGTGACACCATAGCTGCAATCCATAATTAAAATAGGTACATAACATTGTAACATATAATTCACAAAAATACAAACCTCTTCATCATATGTGCCTATTACGATGTCACTGGAAATTGAACCAACACCTATAGCTCGCATGTCCATGGGGATGTCGTCTGAACTTGGACCAGCACTCGTAGATGGCATATCCATGGCGATGTCACTACAACTTGAATCCAAACCAGTGGTCATAGATGGCAAAACTAATGTTAGAATCTAGTAATTTCCAAGTTTTGTATTGGTAACATTTTTGACATCTATCATATTGCCATTAAATTGTTAACCTTATTTAAGCTAAACGACACAATAAACCGGAGGCGTACTCAACATTGTGGTATGGCACATTTCAAAACAGAATTAACAACACACACAAAAATAGCGACAATAGCAATAACAGAATTAACAAAATCAACAGCAATTTTCACACTTTGACTTGCACAATATCGCAAGATAGTCCAGTTACATTAGACGGACAACCGCAGCATCTGCCAAACAAATCCAAGTGAGCTGAAATTTTGCATACACCTTTATTTTGACATTTCAAATAACATCTCAAAAGTCCCCATCGATATTGCTCTTGCGTTTTGAGTTATTCAAGGTCAAATGTCACAGAAAAAAGTTTTTTGCAAATATCTCGCTTTCTATGGGTCGTATGACTTTTTTAGTTATTACAAAAAATGAAGGCTAGGAAATTCTCTACAAAAAAGATTATATGTATAGTTTTTTTACATACAACTAACCGTTCAGTAAATAACACACTATTAAGTTTTGCAGACGGGTTTTACTTCTTTTGACGATAAAGAAAGTATTGGATTCACCCCAAAAATTCGGAAATTGGGTTTTCAACAGATCTTCACGTTTTAGAGTCCCCCGGACCCCAAAAAACATGTTTTTGCTCATTGGTCTGTGTGTCCGTCCGTCGGTCTGTCTGTGAACAGAATAACTCATAAACGAAAAGAGGTATGGCGTTGAAACTTCATATATAAGTTTTTTGTACTATCTAAATGCGACAGCAAGCTTCTGAAGAAAATCGCATAACCGGTGTGAGATAAGTGATTTTTCAGTTGAATACCTCTAAAATTCAACTTGAAAATCACTCATCTCAATCACTCCACATTAAAAATGTAATAAAAATGTAAAGTTTGAAAAAACCGTTGGAGCCGTTTTTGAAACACATCATACTTCCGGTTATGCGATTTTCTTCAAAAGATAGCTGTCGCATTTAGATAGTACACAAAATTTATATATGAAGTTTCAACGCCATACCTTTTTTCATTTTTGAGATATTCTGTTCGCAGACAGACAGACACACAGACAGACAGACCAATGAACAAAAACACGTTTTTTGGGTTCAGGGGACTCTAAAACGTGAAGATCTGTTGAAAATTCAATTTAGAATTTTTGGGGTGAATGCAATACTTTCTTTATCGTAAAAAGAAGTAAAACCCGTCTGCAAAACTTAATATTGTGTTATTTTCTGAACGGTTAGTTGTATGTAAAAAAACTATATAGTCTTTTTTGTAGAGAATTTCCTAGCCTTCATTTTTTGTAATAACTAAAAAAGTCATACGACCCATAGAAAGCGAGATATTTGACCTTTTACCTTGAATAACTCAAAACGCAAGCGCGATACCGATGGGGACTTTTGAGATGTTATTTGAAATGTCAAAATAAAGGTGTATGCAAAATTTCAGCTCACTTGGATTTTTTTGGCAGATGCTGCGGTTGTCCGACTAAGGTAACTGGACTATCTTGCGATATTGTGCAAGTCTTTTTTCTATAAAAGTACGATTTGTTGTGATTCCTCTTTCGTCAAGCCAGCATCCCTAATATCATTTAATATGTGCTCAAAAGTTACAGGTGTATGCAAAATTTCAGCTCACTTGGATTTTTTTGGCAGATGCTGCGGTTGTCCGACTAAGGTAACTGGACTATCTTGCGATATTGTGCTAGTCTTCCTTCTATAAAAGTACGATTTGTTGTGATTGTTCTTTCGTCAAGCCAGCATCACTAATATCATTTAATATGTGCTTAAAAGTTACACCTTGTTTTAATTTGCCTAGAACACACAAAAAATTTACAGAGCGATGACAGTTGTAAATTGTTTCTTACTGCCATCCGCCAGCAATTTAGATACGATGACAAAGTGCGTCCTTCAATTTGGTCTTTCCACTGGTGAAATGCTGAAAAGCATGTATCATATGAATGACTATATTATATCAAATGATTTTAATGACCTACCTGAAGAATTCATTATACTCAATTTTCACTTTATGTACACTTGACAAATGGTTTCGCAAGTCAGCATAATTTGAACAGGTATACCTTTGAACAATTTCCGAGTGGGCATAAGTAAGATTTTTTGTGAAAATAATAAATGTAAATTCCAAACTTTATTACTTTAACCACACATATTACACAAACGGCAAAGATCGGTTACGTCACCGATGGCATCGGCAGCTCGGCACCACTCGGGTCAGAATATGCAGGGTTGCCAGAATGAATACATGCGCGTTTTAAAAATGTGTTTTTGTAGAAACGGTTTCAGAATGTACCAGATTCGTAGAATTTTACCAGGTCTGGCAACGCTGCTAATATCAAGACCACGCCCAAAATTCTAACTGATCATAGACCACGAGTTGATATGTTTGACCTTGGGAACTGTTCTGCTTTATTATAGAGTTATGATTGAGATTTTCTACTACCAACATCGACACGTGTAGTTCTTTCGCCAATTTATATACACCTTGTATTTTAAAGTAGAAACGTTTACTGATTGACTAAATAAGTTCAGATCATCTAGAAATAACACTCTTTATTTTGTGTGGGAAGCATAATATATCCACACCCACAATCAATGCGTTTATCTACATTTTAGATACGGGTATTCTTTTAACATGCTAATATCTTATGTAAATTTTATCAACTCCACATTCTGCGTGATGTTGGTGTTTCCCCAATATCAACCCCACATCCTGCGTGCTGCTGGTATTTTTTATTAGCATATTTGTTTATTAAGAGTCATGTCGATAACCATATATTTGTCATTTTTATCAGTCTTTATTCTAAAAAAATTTATTTTTTCTATAGCGCATGTTAAAGTGTGCTTTTATCAACTCAAAACAAAAGGTCAAGTTTTACTTTAACAGCAAGGGTAGATAAAGTAGCACTTTAACATCAAGGATAGATAAAGTAATTTAATTTTTTAACTTTTGTTTAAATTAAATATGACAGCTGCGCATTATCGTAGCAACTCAATCTAGCTACTGACATTTTGAAATGTGATTGACTGTCTTTATTTTCTTTTGAAATTGTTAAAGTTATTGCTATAGAAAAAAATATTGTATTATACACGACAATAAAGTTATTTCTATCCACTCTTGAATCATTAATGTCTCGACTTCGTCTCGACGTTAAACGATTCACTCGTAGATACAATTTAACTTTATCGTCTTGTATAATAAATTACTATTTTTAACGTTGTAAAATAGTGGCAAATATTATTAAGCGACAAGTAACATTAGACTAGCTAGACTTTAGAAGTAGTTACTTCTCGAATTATTATTTAAAACCTTAATATCAATATTAAAAAGTAATATAAATAATCAAAAACTACTTTAAATTGTTCCATCTTCTTTCACGATACGGTATCAAGCTAAGCCCATCTAATTCGTCAATACTGAAAAGCAAAATAAGATAAGATTTCATTAAGCACCGATTTTAAGATGTCTGGTTTTCTAACTTCAAAATATGTTGTTAACCACTACCGATATAATTTTCTCTCTCAGAAAATTAGCTAAGGTGATTTATTTTTACGATACACTGATTTACATTTTGAAAGGTCTTTATCTGTAATAGCTATTTATGCAACAAGTGCTAAAAGTTGACGTTTATGCACGAGACATGAAAATTATGAAACGAAGCCGAAGGCTGAGTTTTATAACATGTCTCGTGCATAAACGACTTTTAGCACCCATTGCGTACAATATTTTATCTACGACCTTAATTTTACTGTTATCTTTATATATACAGTGAGAGCCAAAATGATTTGTTCATTTTTAATTAACAACAACTAAATATGTATTTTACCTATCGCTAATTTATTGATGATAATTGAAAGAGGAGGCTTTGGAGTTATTTTCACAGTTGTCAACAAGACGGGGCGACCTGTCATACTGCAGGGATAAGTATAGAAGTCCTGCGTCAGATATTCTCCAATCGATTAATTTCTCGAAACGGTGATCTTAATTGGCCTTCGAGATCTCCTGATATTTGCCCTAAACTTTTTTCCCTGGGGATATTTAAAGTGCAAAGTCTTCTAGAGTAAACCCAGAAATATAGAGGAGCTCAAAAGAAATATCCGGCAAGAAATTGAAGCTATTCCGCAGGACATGCTTCAACGAGTTATGAGTAATTTTTTCCGACGCTTAGAAGTGTGGATGTGTGGAGAAGGGAGGAGGGCATTTAGCGGATACAATATTCAAGAAGTAAAACTCCCATACTTACTGTTTAAGATTCCATATAGTTATTTATGTACTTAACATGACAACCTCTGTTGGGTCTCCCAAAATTTCACCCTTCTACCACACCCCAATATTTTTTAAAACGAAAATCTTTATATATATAATTCTTCTGTACATGTGTATGTGACTGAACTCCTCCTAAACGGCTGGACCGATTTTGATGAAATTTTTTGTGTGTGTTTGAGTGGGCCCCTAGATGGTTTAGATTCACAATTGGACCCGGTAGGTGGCGCTGCAATCGGGTTCTAGAAATGTCTTTAAATTTTTTTTTGAAGATTTTTTAAAATTTGTTTTAAGATTTCTCGCATATCAGAACATATAACCCCAAAATTACACCCCCCCCCCAATATTTTTTAAAATAAAAAAAATCGAAAAATCGAATATCGAAAAAACGTTTGCTGAACCCGTTAATACCAGGCAAACCAACGTTCGAGTAGGACAACGTCTGTCGGGTCCGCTACCCCTTAGGGGGTGAAATAGGGTAAATAAGCCTAAAAATCGATATGGGTGTTGTTATTGAGGTTTTTTGGGACGTTGATTGAGAAAATGGCATTTATTTTTAAGTTCATGACGATGGACATGACATAAAATTAAAACTTTATAGTGGTGAAACGGGTTTTCAGAGACAAATTATTTTTGAGCAGAGCAACGTTTGCCGGGCCAGCTAGTTAATGCATAAATATCGATTTAACAAAGGTTTGCATCTACAACACTTCTAATTTATGTCATAATAAACAGTAGGCCATGCCGCGCGGGCGAATGTTTGCGAATGACAGTAGTCAAGGTCAGTTACGAAATGTAATTATTAATACTCTACATCTGACTGTATTCATTACATAACGCTTCAATTATTTCAAAAAAACTTTACCTGTAACGCAAGAAGCAACTAGAATAACTTTACAAC
Source organism: Agriotes lineatus (assembly GCA_940337035.1). Classification (NCBI taxonomy): domain Eukaryota; kingdom Metazoa; phylum Arthropoda; class Insecta; order Coleoptera; family Elateridae; genus Agriotes; species Agriotes lineatus. The sequence continues at coordinate 130,965 of CALNHX010002804.1, forward strand.
TTCACTTCCAGTTCGAAATTGTAGTTTTATAACCTCAATTCACTTTTAGCACATGTGCTAAAAGTAAACAGCTGATTTCTTTAACCACGGTAAACTATAAAATGTCACTTTTAGTGAACCAAGCTAGCGCTAAAAGGCCTACTTTTAGTGGTGGTCGTAGATAAAAGAATTTACTTATACGATTTATGTTCGATTTATGTTATATTAGAGGAAATTTCTGAGTGTGTTTAACTTATTAACGTACATTTCGGCACTTTCTGCTGTAGTTCTTTCAATAATTCGAAAAAACATATTACGTCTAAGGAAAAAAAAAAATCAATTACTTAGCTACTGTACGCTGTTGATTTATATTTAAAAAAAACCTTTGCCTGACTCAGTGCTTTACAAGTGCTGCAGTTACAAATAACGAAGGGGATTCAGAATTATGAGAGAACTGTTGTAATAAAATTACAAGAGAAAAGCTGAACTTTGACGAGTTGTTAGAGCACTAGAAATATATATTCCCAAAACTTTTCACCCCTTCCCCTTGTGCTTTCCACTCTGCGCTCCATAAAACTTTGCATTTACAGACTTAAAAAGACTCCCTTATATCGGTTGTAATATTCATGGTTGTAGTGCTCTAGCTTATTTGAAACTAAGAATATGGAAATATGTTTAGTATAAAAGTTCTACACTGGTTCATACACTTTAAAATAATATATAGGGTGATTAAATTTCGTTGCTCACCATTGGGATTTCAAAAACGGCAAGGGATAGAAGGTGGGTTACATTGGGGTAAAGTTGCAAATTCTAATGCTGAGTAGTCTTCAAGCAAGAAATCATTTGGTCCTACCCACCTTAGTTTTTGAGATGTCCAAAAGAACGGAAATTTTTATTTTGCTTATACGTTGACTATATTCGAAATTATTAGGACACTTTTTAAAGAAGTGTTTTAATCTGATCTTACATATTCATTTATTTTCATAATTTTCGGGGTATTGATCATACATTTCTTATTTTGAATAGAAGGATGGCCATGGGCTTTTGGCGTTATTACGAAGAGCTTTCTTTATTCACTGATATACGGTTTAAGGTATGTGAAAAAAAAATCATTTATCCGATTAATCAATAAAAAAACATATTTTTCTCCATGCCCATCTAGTAAGTTATACTTACTTTGACATATCCATTGCAAGTAAGTTGATTTTACTGTTTGTTTACTGTTTGTCATGACACCCATGACATTAGGGAGGTAAGTTAAAACTTACTCCCCAAGGGAAGTAGGTGAATTACGTGTTATTACAGTAATTTTAGTTTTGTAAGTGATCTGAAAGGGTTTGAACTTAACTGATCCTACCCTATTTGAAATGTAAAAACTTTTTAAGATAAGTAGGGTTAGGGTACAACAGTAAATTTAAAAAAAATATATAATAATGAAAATTATTCAAATTTTTGTTGGCCATGGAGAAAAATATTATAAGCATGCTCGGGAAGTAACTATCTATAACCAGTCTCAAACTTTGCCAGCCCGAGAGAGCGAGGGCTGACAAACTCGTTCTGGTAAACGGTACTTACTTCCCTTGGTGCTTAAATAACTATTTTGCATATCTCGGTTGTTCGTAAAATTAAGTGGAGTAAACAATGTGTCAATGAAAAGAGAAAAATATTCTCTTGTTAATGTGCATTTAAAATAAGAAAGTTAGTATAAATATTGCAAAAATTATGACAACAAATGAAAATCTGAACTCAGATTTAAACTCCTATTTAAAAAGAGTTTTAATAACGTTAAGGCAGTTTTGTTCTAAGTAACAAATAATCACGTACAACAAAATCCAAACTACAAAAAAATTTTTTTTTTTTTTTGGATATAACGCAAGGCGGGTAGTTCTAATTATTTTTTTAATGATATACAGTATTATAATTTTTTGCCTTAATTCAGTTTAACCCACCTTGTATCTCTTACAGTTTTCGAAATCCCAATGGTCAGCATCAAAATTGAATAACACTGTATGCAGAGTGTCATATGTCATAACCGCTAGGGCGTATTCTACGACTCAAAATAAGAAAACAAGTTGCGACTAATATAGGTCTGAAAATGCGTCTTCAGAGAGCTACAGCCTGAGAAAGGTAATAGAAAAGCACAGATTTAATTAAAATAATGCAAATGCAGACAGTTTGGTGTAATTTGGCATATCTACACGACTTTTTATGCTGCATTAGGTGAAAAAAATGGTATGTGGTTCAGAAGCGGTAGTTTATGCAAGGGTGTGAAGATGTTTTATGATATAACTTTCTACAATCAAAATTTTAGTCAATTCTGGTTAGATATTCAAAAAGGTTAGACGTTTTTACATAAAAAATACTCGTATATGAAATCGCTGAGAGCAGTAGTTTTCGAAAAAGGCGAACATAAATATTCAAATTTTCTACTTCAGGAGCAGTCTCCTCATAGGTATTATACTGGGTGATCTGTTGCAAAACCGAACATAGCAAAATGCATACCACATCATTCATTTGAGGATTGATGCTTCCTATTTTAACTTACAAGAAGGATATGATTGCAATGAAACAGAAAGTTATTTAGCACGTTACGCCACTAATTGTTAAGTAATTTGAGCTGAATTATTATGTTTCTAACCTTGTGTTAGTAACCTTGTGAAGTACCATCCTTTTGCTATGTTCAGTTTTGAAACCGGTCACCCGGTATGTGCGTTTCCCTTAACCCATCTCTAAGCTGTAGCTCCTTTAAGACCCTCTGGACCTATGTTCATCGGAACAATTTTTTAAATTTGGGTCATAGAGTACGCCCTAGCGTTTATGACATATGCTGGTGTTACACTCTGTATATTATTTATATGTTTGCATCCAATACTGGTCACATAATGTCGCGATAAAGTGCACTGGTGCCGTTACTATTGCCTTCAGCAAGCTTATTTTGCCGCAGTTATAAGGAAAACTTCAATATTTCCTTACCTAGGAGTATTGCAAACAAAGTTTTATTTTTACGCATATACATACCGGGTGGTTGGTCATACCTCTGAACATAGGCAATTTACATGGCTTATCACGGTTATGCATATTCCTACTCACCATTTTTATGGAAAAAATGGTAGTGGTACTAAATTAAAGAGAATACTTTTCCGAGTCGTTTAGTATTAAAAACTTATTGGATAATGTTAATTGTGCATAAAAATATTAATTTTAAGATTTAGTGTAAGTACATCCGGCGCTAAGAACAATTCTTGGTGTCGGTAAATCACCTTAAATTTACTAGTAGCGTGCGCGTGACTCCCCTCTGCTTGATTGAGTAGGAAAAAGAAGACGCTACGGACTTTTTATAGTTTTGATAAGGTTTTTGAATCGCTTCATTAATACCAAACATGCGTCTTGGGTTTTTATATTAAAATACACCTGTTTTGTAAACATTATAAAAATGAAACCAGGTAGTGTCAATTCCTTTATTGTACCAAGTGTTTCTGAACGTATACATAATTCAATGAAGCAGAGGGCTCAGGCATGCATCAGGTTGAAAGGTGGTAATTTCTGTTCCTTTGATGCACCCAAGAAAATTAAATGCTCGAATTTCGTTCTCGCATTTAAACCTTCCTTCGAGGATAAAATGCCTTCTAAACACTTATATAATAATAATAATAATAATAAATTCATTTATTTCTAAAGTAAATTACATTATTTCCACAAACTGGACAATAAACAAACGTGAAATGCAAAAGTATGTAATGTAACCCCCCCAGTAGAGATTAGAGATGGGCGCGTGAGGGAGTTTTCGCTCACGTCACGCACGTTTCACGCTTGCTGTAAACACTCACGTTCACGCACGTTCACGCTCACGTTCACTCACGTTCAAGGCGTGACACGCCGCTCACGACGTGACACGCAGCTTTTATTTCAAAATTTAAATTCAGATAGAACAGAATGTTCTAATTTAAAACCAATGAAAAAACCCTAAACAGAACTAAATATATGTTTTGCACGTGACATAATTTACGTGAAATGTTGCAATCAGAATAGTTGATATAAAAAGAAACAAATCAAAATTGACTACAATAACTGACGACAAGGGATAAATACTGATTTCTCGCAAATACATTTCTTGCAGCTGTCTTCAAAGACATTACTTTTAATATCAAACGCTGTCATTGGATTTGACGTTTCCCTTATTGGTATAAGTACAGAAGGTATATGTTGCTAGGCAACACTTAATTCGTAGGTTTAAAAGTACTTTTACGTACAAAGATCAACATTTTCAGCGTTAAGGCGAGTATACAAAGCAAAACATTACTTTATTAGAATAATAAGTTCATCTACACATGTACACAATAAATTGGTTTAAAAATAAAACGTAATCAACATTTTCAGTGTTAAGTCGAGTATAGAAAACAAAACATTACTTTTCTAAAAATAGGTTCATCTACACATCTACACAATACATTTTTGGTTTAATAATAAAACGTAAGTAACATTTTTAGCGTTAAGCCTAGTTTACAAAACAAAATATTACTTTTATTAGAATAAAAAGTTCATCTGCACAATAAATTGGTTAAAAATAAATCGTAATCAACGTTTATCTACTTTGCGTTCGTACTGAGGCTATTACGATACGCGTTTGCGTATCGTAATAAACACAAAGCGATGCTATAATAAAAATACTAAAAATTTTCAATTTTTTGCTTAAAAAAGTGGCAAAGTAGATAAAATACTGTATGATACCTCGTTTATAAGGCATTTTGTAGCACTTACTCCTTTAGGAGTGCGTGCTACAAATACTTCTTATAAAACTCGTATCATAATATACTATTTCCAGCGTTAAGCCGAGTATAAAAAACAAAACATTACTTTTATTAGAATAATAAGCTCATCTGCGCATCTACACATTAAAATTTTGATTTAAAAATAATATGTAATCAGCACCCGGGGCAGCCTGCAGTTTTTTTATTCGTTATTAAATATTTAACGTGAAATTAACGTGATGCGTGAATCACGCCATGGAAATTTTTCACTCACGTTCACGTCACGATTTTCAAATATTAGTCACGTTCACGACGTGACACGCCGTGACACGACGTGACACGACTGTTTTCACGTCACGCGCCCATCCCTACCCCCCAGGCTAAAACTTCAGAAATAAACGATATAACCGAATAAGCTCATAGAAGTTAAAACTTGTGCGTGAGCTATTGCTTTAATATCTAAATATTGTATGGGGATCAGCGGTAGTAATCAAAAATTTAGTTTGTTTTTTTTTTCTTCTTATTTTAGTATACAGATTGGTGCTTAGTCTATGTATTTTTTATGTCGATAAGGTCATGTATAGTATTTCTAGGCATATTTTGCATCCAGGCCTTAACTTTTGCTTTAAATGTTTGATTGTTATTGCAATTTTTAATTGAATGAGGTAGCATAGAGTAGATTCGTGGCGCAATATAGTTGTAGGAACGCTGTCCAATAGTTTTTCTGGCATTTTCAATCTGTGTTTGAGCATGAAATTTATATCTTGTATTATACTCATGTTCGATATCTTTTAAACTATATCTCGTTTTGTGTTGTAAAACAAGTATTTTATAGCAATATAACTGACGGATATCTAGCAAATATTATGATACTTATATAATAAATTACTATTATTCTTTGTACAAAAGCTATTGGTTTTACGAAAAAAAATTAAAAGTATTAAACATTTTTCAAGTAAAATAAACTTTCCAATACATTTTCTTAACCAAATACTTGTCGGTTAAAAAGTACCAATAACATTTATACGAATTGCTAATTTTAATACGTAAAAATTAAAAACCATTTCCTAAATAAGCCTCTTATTAGAGAAAATTTGCATTTGAATAATCTTTCCCAATTTACAGTAAAATTACAAAAACTTATTTTCACCCCTCCTCCCATCTTCAATATATCCGCCATTAAGATATGGGCAAGTATTTCAGTTACACCCTGCATTATCAAAAACATTGTGTTTGTAGGCTTGATGGTTGTTTTTTCTAGTAATCTCAAGGTTTGCATAAATTGTGTTAGATCATTTTCGACCTCGTTCAGCCATTTTTGCTATCAGTCCAACTATAGGTTGTCATTAACGAAATTAGTTAAAAATATTCTGCCCGAATTTTCACTGGATTCGGCCCTGTACTAGTTACATTCGAATTTATTCCGGCGGGCATTGAAATGCTTGCGCTTCGTATTTGTTTTCTTAAGTAACCAATTCTTTAACGCGGGCGCAAGGCCATAGTAAGATTTCTTTCCTCGAAACTATATTATAAATATCACCGTTTATGTTGCATTTGCCGAATTGGGTCCGTGAATTCATTCTTTAATGCAGGAACCGATCGCCTGCACAAAGCCGACGTGAAGTTTCTTTCCTGGAAATTAGATTGTAAAATAATACCTTTTCTTAGCTTCTTGAGTTGCGCTCCTCGCTCGCTGAAGGCGCTGATTTGGCTGTCGAAGGTTCTAGAATTGTTCGTGTTAATTGTTCCTTGTTTCTTTTGCAAGGCTGGCAGGTTCTTTGTTCTGAAGGAATCAGATCATTCTGCGCGGGGGTGACCATCGTTTTACCAGCGCGTTTCTGAATGAACTGGCATCGAGCGGTGAACCACAACTAACATGCAAGTTTTTGTCGCTCCCGGGCCGCGTGCTTGCGGTCCGGGATGCGTTCCGTGAACGCAGTGTAGTTTCGTGTTCAAGTTTTGCGAACTTTGTGATCTTCACGTAATTAAATTTTGATTTGGAGTTCAGCTTAGACCTTTGGGCACGACTATTTTACCCTTGTTGGGTGTTTGAAAGAACGGGCGCGGTGGGTAATTGAGTTATCGATAATTCAGTGTTGGCAAATAGCCGAGTCGTCTCCTTAAGTTGTTGTAGTTTCCAGGGGAAGATAGTTGCACCATTTGCAGATCCAATTAGAGACGACATCTTTAAGCTTGTGATTAACGGTTTCCCGTACCTTTGTGGGGAAAAACCTTTTGCGTACTGCATTTTTGAATTACCGACGCTGAGTTTATCGAAATCGACGGGAGGCCCACCGCGTGTCATTGTTGTAGTGCCCTGGTTGCATTCTTCGTCGTGCCATTCCGAAGCCTGGAATAAACCAACTCTATCGCTCCGGTTCTTCCAAGGGAGGGGCCCACATCATTTTAGGCGCCGCCCCGCGCTAAGCAACCATCAGGCCCGGCTCCGGCCCTTTCTGTACCTCTGCAACGCCCTGCCAAGCCTCCACGAGGACGAGTACACCTGCATTTAAGACTGCATGCTTCAACTCAGGTAGGCGCCTTGTATTGTACCAATTAAATAACTCTGGTGCCTAACTTAAGGTGCGATTTTATATTTTATTGTGCGTCAGTGCTTATAAACGTTGCGTACGTCCGCTAGGACTTATTATCTGTCTCAGTTAATGTTTACCAGGGGCTTTACTCCTGGCGTTCATTTTATGTCATTTGTTTTGGATCATACTGTGTTTTTCTGTGTCTTTGTAACTAGCCCTTAAGATATATGTTGGTTTTGTGGGGCCCCTTTTCATATTCACGTAGGATATCGTATTACTAAATTTAAACTCACCCCCGGGTGTTTGTTTTAATGTACCGATTTCTGTAAACTGTCATTTGTTCCTTCAAATAATAAACTTGTTAAAGTCAGTTCATTCTTTCTATGAATTTTGAAACCCCTTTTGGGTCATTCACTAATCCAGTGTGGCAAAAGCCAAGTGTAATTAATTTTGTGAAGTTAAAGCATGCTCTTTTGATTAAGCGAGCCCCGAGATTTGGGCCAGTCAGTGTTTTTTTGTTATTCTTTAGTGACGGTGGCCTTGAAGGTAAGTGATTTAATGACAAGGTCACCCGGCTACTCGGAGGAGGCTTGGTAACCAACAGGCTGAGATGTTCAGCAACGTACCTGGAGGACTTCTACATAGGCTACGTGTATTGTTCTTGGTTCTAGACACGTTAGCCACCCCTAATCAGAACCAAGTGGCGCTCAGGCATTTCTTTTCCTGTTAAGCAAGCTTTAGGGTAAGTACCCCGTCGGTTTTTCATTCAAGTCTTCGAACTACCCCTTCCCGACTGAACTAAGTGCGAGTAACCGGAGCCACAAAATCTGTTCCAACACATTAAGATCTGTGATTTCTAGGGAAAACCGGCGAACCCTGTAGTTTGTACCCGATTTTTGACAGTGCTCTTGATCAATGTCAATCTGAGCATTTAATACCGTAACAGATAAACTGGCTATCCCAACGTGTGGCATCGTTTCTGTCGATAACGCCTTTAGGGCATTGTTTTTGTGCTTCTTTTCTTGTCATATAGCTTCATTTTAGTGTTTGGCATTAACGTCATATAGTTTTTTCCAGTATTTTCCATGAAAACTTGACTTTTTAGGACTTTGAAATTTGGAATCGTGTTTTTTTCATATCAGGACGCGTATCCTATTTGTTTTCTTTTAGTAAATGAGTTCCTTGCTATCCCTTTGACGTACCAAACATTGTTTTTCCCGGGATTTTTCGCGGGATTTTTGTGTTTTTTCGTGTTTAACATTTCAATATTTTCTTTTCTGTGCTGAGGCACATTTTTGAGCCATTCTTTTTGGTGCAATCGTTGTTTTTAGTATGGATCATTAAGCAAACCGTGTTTTTTAATCTTTTTCGTGAAATCTCTGAAATTTTTGGAAGGTATCGAACTTTTTTTAAATCCGTTTATTGTTGATTGTGTTTAGCCTTCAGCTACTTCAAAATTTTATTTTGGTATTCCGAATTACTTCGACACGAAGTGTACGAAGTATTGAAATTCCCTCATATCGAAAACCACTCTGAGTCAAATATCTCTAAAATTCGAGCCAACCGACTAATGAACGCACTATATCAAATCTCCGTCTCGACGGTGCGGATCTTTTGGTGAAGATCCCAGCCCACTAGATCAATCCCCCGTATTGGGGGGTTCCTAAACGTGCTGTGCGGGGATGTATGTTCGTATGTGTACACGATTCCGGTCGCCAGGAACCTTCCTGAAGTCTTGGATCGTTTTCATACGATAGGTCCTCCGAAAATGAAGGCAACACCAACTTTTGAGCTATGGTCGTCGGCAAAAAAAATTTTTTTTTTTTATAAATAACTGGTTCATAGCATTTCATTGTATTAGCGAAACGGAGTGATGCTGAGTATCGAAGTATTCTTGGAAAGCACGGAAGAGCGCTTTTCTTGGGTGGGGGGTACCGTATATTTTAAGTTGAAGTTAGTAGAGCTCATCGACATTGACGCATTTAAATTACCGATGTTGACCTTTTTTGTTGTCATCCTTTGATGTGGTGCCGCGTGGTCGTTTTTGGACGAGTTGGAAATCATTTCGCTTTTTTTATTCTTTATTGGTCCGTTGTTAGGATGTGGTTTTGTGTTGGTGTGTTTGTGAGATCCGCTTTACGCGAATTTGTAATATCTCTCAAACTATCTTCTTAGTTGGATTGGCGTAGTATTTTTTTGATTGATTCTTATTTTGTTTTCATTTCTATCGTGTATCGCCCAACTTTGTTTGCTGATTTCATCGCGTGCATCAACCCTTGTCGTAGTGTCTTGTACACTTTTTGTCGTACCCCTTTCGTTTATTGACTTGGTAGTTTACCATGTTGAAGTATGTTGCGATTTAGTCGCCTGTTGTCGTTGTGTTTAAGTGACTTATTTATGGACGATCTGTCGTCGCCCACCGAATTTTGTTTTGATGACTTTAGGTTGTCATTTTAGGTGTCTTTGCCCTGTGGGAAAGACTTTTTCGTTGAAGACTTTTGATGGCTTTAGGTCATGTATCGTAGTCCTGTTCTTTGGACTTTGGGAAGAGCGATTTCGTTGTTATCTTTTGAGCTTCGTGTGACAGTACTGGCCAGGCTGTTCGCACGTTGTTTCTTTAGTGAATTTTGTTTGACATTTGTTGGAGACCTTGTTTTTCCGGATTTTCTTTTGGTGTTCGGTGTTGGAGTCATTTTCGGTCCCGCATTATGCGAATTCAGAGACGACTTGGCTTTCGGCATCGTCATCAATTGAGGATTTCGGTGGACTCAGTTTTCTTTTATATTACTCCCGATCATTGACCATTTTTGACAGTTTCTGTCGCAACCTTTTGTCCTTTCTTTTCCTGTGGGTGTTCCTGCTGTGCGACTCACACAATGCGCTGATCCCGTGACGCGCAGCGTGCCCTCTTCAATTAGCCTTTGCGGTTAGATCTTGGACTTCTTCTTCTTTCTTTTTTTATGTGTTTGTAGTCCTTACAAATACTCCCCAAGTTCCCTCGGTCGGTTGGGCGGAATTGTGCTCGGGCGTGGGACGTTCCCCGATTTTGACAATCCCGTATTAATGACTATTCCCGCATTTGACATTTATGATAATAAGTTTTCGTATTTTCCACCGGCGTAACCGGTCTTTTGTAACTCTTCTCTCTTCACACTCTTTTGTTTTAACGCTATCAGTTATCGCGTGGTTGGGATCCTGAGTAGTGACGGCTATCTCAATCCGCACCTTAAGTTAAGCAAATCTTCTAGCAACTCTCTCGGTCGTCTCAAGGACCAATTTGGGAAATTGATCTCTAGTAAGGGGGGTGTTAGATCATTTTCGACCTCGTTCAGCCATTTTTGCTATCAGTCCAACTATAGGTTATCATTAACGAAATTAGTTAAAAATATTCTGCCCGAATTTTCACTGGATTCGGCCCTGTACTAGTTACATTCGAATTTATTCCGGCGGGCATTGAAATGCTTGCGCTTCGTATTTGTTTTCTTAAGTAACCAATTCTTTAACGCGGGCGCAAGGCCATAGTAAGATTTCTTTCCTCGAAACTATATTATAAATATCACCGTTTATGTTGCATTTGCCGAATTGGGTCCGTGAATTCATTCTTTAATGCAGGAACCGATCACCTGCACAAAGCCGACGTGAAGTTTCTTTCCTGGAAATTAGATTGTAAAATAATACCTTTTCTTAGCTTCTTGAGTTGCGCTTCTCGCTCGCTGAAAGCGCTGATTTGGCTGTCGAAGGTTCTAGAATTGTTCGTGTTAATTGTTCCTTGTTTCTTTTGCAAGGCTGGCAAATTCTTTGTTCTGAAGGAATCAGATCATTCTGCGCGGGGGTGACCATCGTTTTACCAGCGCGTTTCTGAATGAACTGGCATCGAGCTGTGAACCACAACTAACATGCAAGTTTTTGTCGCTCCCGGGCCGCGTGCTTGCGGTCCGGGATGCGTTCCGTGAACGCAGTGTAGTTTCGTGTTCAAGTTTTGCGAACTTTGTGATCTTCACGTAATTAAATTTTGATTTGGAGTTCAGCTTAGACCTTTTGGCACGACTATTTTACCCTTGTTGGGTGTTTGAAAGAACGGGCGCGGTGGGCAATTGAGTTATCGATAATTCAGTGTTGGCAAATAGCCGAGTCGTCTCCTTAAGTTGTTGTACTTCCCAGGGGAAGATAGTTGCACCATTTGCAGAACCAATTAGAGACGACATCTTTAAGCTTGTGATTAACGGTTTCCCGTACCTTTGTGGGGAAAAACCTTTTGCGTACTGCATTTTTGAATTACCGACGCTGAGTTTATCGAAATCGACGGGAGGCCTACCGCGTGTCATTGTTGTAGTGCCCTAGTTGCATTCTTCGTCGTGCCATTCCGAAGCCTGGAATAAACCAACTCTATCGATCCGGTTCTTCCAAGGGAGGGGCCCACATCATTTTAGGCGCCGCCCCGCGCTAAGCAACCATCAGGCCCGGCTCCGGCCCTTTCTGTACCTCTGCAACGCCCTGCCAAGCCTCCACGAGAACGAGTACACCTGCATTTAAGACTGCATGCTTCAACTCAGGTAGGCGCCTTGTATTGTACCAATTAAATAACTCTGGTGCCTAACTTAAGGTGCGATTTTATATTTTATTGTGCGTCAGTGCTTATAAACGTTGAGTACGTCCGCTAGGACGTATGATCTGTCTCAGTTAATGTTTACCAGGGGCTTTACTTTTGGCGTTCATTTTATGTCATTTGTTTTGGATCATACTATGTTTTTCTGTGTCTTTGTAACTAGCCCTTAAGATATATGTTGGTTTTGTGGGGCCCCTTTTCATATTCACGTAGGATATCGTATTACTAAATTGAAACTCACCTCCGGGTGTTTGTTTTAATGTACCGATTTCTGTAAACTGTCATTTGTTCCTTCAAATAATAAACTTGTTAAAGTCAGTTCATTCTTTCTATGAATTTTGAAACCCCTTCTGGGTCATTCACTAATCCAGTGTGGCAAAGGCCAAGTGTAATTAATTTTGTGAAGTTAAAGCATGCTCTTTTGATTAAGCGAGCCCCGAGATTTGGGCCAGTCAGTGTTCTTGTGTTATTCTTTAGTGACGGTGGCCTTGAAGGTAAGTGATTTAATGACAAGGTCACCCGGCTACTCGGAGGAGGCTTGGTAACAAACAGGCTGAGGTGTTCAGCAACGTACCTGGAGGACTTCTACATAGGCTACGTGTATTGTTCTTGGTTCTAGACACGTTAGCCACCCCTAATCAGAACCAAGTGGCGCTCAGGCATTTCTTTTCCTGTTAAGCAAGCTTTAGGGTAAGTACCCCGTCGGTTTTTCATTCAAGTCTTCGAACTACCCCTTCCCGACTGAACTAAGTGCGAGTAACCGGAGCCACAAACTCTGTTCCAACACATTAAGATCTGTGATTTCTAGGGAAAACCGGCGAACCCTGTAGTTTGTACCCGATTTTTGACAGTGCTCTTGATCAATGTCGATCTGAGCATTTAATACCGTAACAATTGAAATCTGGTCACCCTACCTCTGATCAACTATTCATCTCACGAAAAAAAGTATTTTAATCTCTTATTGTAGAATATACTATTTTTACGTACTGTAAGAAAATATACTATATATTGCAGTGGTATTAAGCCCTACGGCTCTGCCCCAATTGCAGTACAATATTAAAATTAAATCAAAGCACGGAGTAAGGGCGTTTTATTTAGCTGCGAGACTAAACTTAAATATCAGTCAGTAATTGCATTGAGAAAGAGATGATTGTATTAAAAGGAAGGATTTGAATAAGGGACGCAAGGAACAAGGCTCGTTGTTCACAGGTTGAAATCGACATTTCAAAATTAATTAAATAGGTTTGTGCAGAATTAAAGCCGAACCAATAGAATTGATTTGTCACAGAAAGGTTTGCTAAGTGTATAGTATTGTAGCCTAGAATTCAAGTAAATAAGCAGGAAACATTTATAAACAATCTTAAATAAGGTACAGAAAACCAGAGTTATATTATCATATGTTGCAAAGAGCAAATTATAAGAAAGGAATTAGCAATTGTAAGATTAAGCGCAAATAAGACATTAATAATTAAAATGAACAGACATGATTTTTAGTTTTAGGCAATTTGTAAAAATGTTTATTTGTAAACAATTTTATGTTAAAAAGTACTGTAATTGACTTTGGTTAATATCCGTTTTGTTTAGTTATAGTATTCAATTGTTTATAACGGATTTTAGGGAGAACAAATGAATAAATTAATTAGATTGATGCTGTAAAATTGTGCTCCTCTTTAAAATTGAATTTTACATAATAATCCAGAATATTTTAACATAAAAAATATACAGTTTTAATCAGTGCATTTTAGAGTTTGTGTGGTGTCATTTGCAACGAATTCCGACACTAAAAGTTAGAAAAACCACGAGGGGGCTTTCCGTGATTTTCGCCAACGAGCCAGCTAAAGATTTTGAAGTCTGCGTGCAACCAAAGGGTCCATTGGAGCTACGAGGTTAGCATTCCAGGGTCTAGGGCAGCTTTGTACGACCGTCTACGTGAGGTTTCATCACAAGGGGGCCCATAGCAGCTCTACAACATCAACGGCGTTATTCCAGCGATCCGAAGTGAACGACAAGTACCAGGTACCAATTTTAACCTAAAGTTAACGTGGTTAGACCCGGGAAAGCTACGTGCATCATAAAGGAGACATTACTGAGCAAAATCCAAATATTTCACGGCTACAGAAAAGGTGCTGTTCGCATATCTAGTGGATTCCAAGTTTGAGGTTATGCGAGTAAAAGGACGCTTTTCCAAAACAATTACTCAACCTTGCCCGCGTTATTTTCTGAAAACAAAAGATAATTAGTCCCGCCAAGAGCGCAATAATTCAAACAGCTACCTTGACGAACGTTCATAAACTCCATTTATTAAAAATCAAATCACAACGCAGCCTGCAAAAGAAAACCGAACTGTGGTAATTTTGACAGCATTACATTTCAGCAATTGCGCAGTTGAACTAAATTTTTTGCCAGTGGCGCACTAGATAAATTTATTAGGGAATCCGCCTGGGACGAAAGAGTTTTCTTGCTTTACGAACTAGCTTTCAATTATATTTAATTTGCAGACAAATAAAATACAAGGCATACTACCATATTATTTTAATTAAATGAGAAAGAGAATTACATTTTAATCAGTTTCAATTTTATTTTAATAACATTGCAAACAGTGGCATATATATAATAAATAAATTTAAAAAATACATATTATCACAGCTAATAATTGCAATATCTGTAATTTGTTAACAGTTGCAGGTTGTTTGAAACAGAACAATGAGTTGCTATCAGGGAAAATTGTCAGGGCTGACATATAACTATTCCACTTTATGCACATGTGGGTAATACTTTAAAACTGCTGGTATATGATTCTATGGTTAGCAAACGAAATTAACAAATTAAATAAATGCGACTATAAAATATATGGAAATATATTTGACTTCGAAATTTTTTAGTATAAAACTGCTTAACGTCCATAGAACGTTGAAAAGCAATGAAATAGCTTTGATGTGAATTTATACCCTACTGCGTTCAGTGTACGAAAATATTATACGTTAGGTTAGTAAATACAGGGTCCGGTATAAAGTATTTCCGTATTGGTTTCGCTAATAACTTTAGTTATATATTAGAGAACAAAATAACTGTAATTATATTATATCATCAGATACAAGAAAGATGTGAGAGTAGTAGGGCGGCACCTAAACTGGAGCAATCCGCGAATTAAACCGCGAATTAAATCCGCGGATTGATCTAATTAATTTCGCGGTTTGATCTAATAAATCACATATGAAGTTTGATATGTAATTTACATATGTGCTACTGATTAAATTACGCGGCGGCCATTTTTAATTTGCTTCCGGAATTACGCGCCCAATGGATTAACGCGATTTCCATTGTCCCTACCTACTATAGGAAATTTTTCAAATTTTTTTTCTAAGTTCCAATTTTGAATTTCAACTTCCCGGGTGTCGGCCATCTTGGTTTTCTGCGCACGCACTTCTTGCTGAAATATTTGAATTTCAAACTGCTAAATCTCCTTCTCTGTGTTCCTTCTCTTTCATGCACGGCGGCCATTTTAATTTTGCGCGAATATTTGAATTTAAACTTCCCGGGTGTCGGCCATCTTGGTTTTCTCACATTTATTTTAATTTAAAAAAGCTATTTGCGTCGGCCCCAAGTGGGATTTGAACTCTAGTCTTCTGGCCATCAGCCTTAGGCTCCTTCCGCTGAGCTACCAAGGCGCTTTGGATTTAAAGGTTTGAACAGTGTACCACTTCGCTGTTCTGACATTACACTTCCGTATTCATATTATAATAAATTTTAAATGTTATATTCGACTGAGTTTTAGTCGCCAGATCGGATTATAAATTACAACAGCTAGTTTAAAAATTAAATGTGTTCATATTATAATAAATTTTAAATGTTTAATACATTTTAAATGTTATTTTCGATTGAATTTAGTCGGCAGTTTGTAACCCTTTTGTAATATTATAGCTCTGTTATATTGTGTATGTTATTAAAAGGGTACTTGCAATTACATTTGTCCCTCGAAGAAATTTCAAAAAGAGGCCAGTTTAAAACCGTTTAATAGATGTGGCTATCTGATGCATTTAATTGTAAATGTTGGTTTAATTTTTGTACCTATGTTTCAAATTTACAGCTATGCAATTATAACTTCTATGAAAATATAACATCTGTAAAGAAAGTTTTAGAGACCCTTAACCCTTTTCAAATTTTATTTTTGTGTACGTGATTTGCGGTATATATAATTTTATGATTCATAAATTTGACCGTTGTAAAACGCCTGCCTCAACTTGCACGGAAAACGCAACGGTTTTTGCAAAGCATGTTGTGAAGAACAGCGATGAGTGGAATTTTTAAAATATTGCCCATCGAACAACGGAATAATTCTAGAACAAATCGAAGCTTTTATTTGTATAAAATGGCGGTCCGAACACGACGCTGCACAAAACCTGGATTTATAAGAAAACTGCACTTGATTTCCAACAAATCCGTGCTGGTTTGATGGCACGACGGTCTTTTTAATTTGTAACACCGAGATTGACATGTTTGGCTTTTATTTTATAAGTAAGCGCCTGAAATTGTGTCATTATATCGATCAAAACTGTATTTTAGTTTTAAAAATCCCTGTATAAATGCAAACGGACGAAAATAAAAACGCAAACACTTTGTAATATTAGAAGTGTTTTAAAAAATATATGCATAAGCGTTTTGCGATTTTCTAACGATTTGTTTCATATGATTTTTGTCGCTTTTAAAATAAATAGACATTATTTTATTTCGTACTTGAGTTTTTATAATTACGTTGTGCCATTTTTTGGATTTGATTACGTCACGCCGAAGTATTCCGTCTCACTCATCACAATTGCTCTCTCTCTCGCATTTATTTAATTTAAAAAAGCTTTTTGCGTCGGCCCCTAGTCGGATTTGAACCCTAGCCACATGTGAATAATTATTTTAAATAGCGAAATCCGCATAAATATATTACTATAAAAAATCGCGAAAAGTGTTGAGTAAATAAATGCAACGCATTGTAAAGCTGTAAAACTTTTAGTTATTGTGCGTTTACAAGATGGGTCTTTTGACAAAGTGGAAGAACCAAACTATGCTATTGTAAATGTACAGATTTTTCACTGTCAATTTGTATATAACAACTTGATGTAAATTGGTATTTGGAACATTTTAACGAAAACAGCGACTTCTTTCGGCATAAACTGTTTCTTCTCACCACGGAACCTTGTAGGTCTACGAATGCACTGTCCATACTGACGAAATGTTTGAGCATGACTAAATTTTTTAAATTGTTGGGTTTTCGATATAATGTTACAATTTCCACATCGCGTCACATAAAATTCTACAAAAACAGTATTTTTATTCAACTCTCATTGAAAAATGTTCTGTTCCACATCATCTCACACAAATTTTTACAAAAACTGGCATCATGTCACTTGAAATTATACAAAAAAACGACATTTATACTCAACATACGACGAAAATTGAACAAATATCACGCATTACACATCATCTCACATAAATTTTTACAAAATCGACATCATGTTACATAAACTATGCATAATTTTGCAAATGTTTTACACTTTTTTATAAAATGCATCGCTCAAAATTAAAAGAAATCGCAATTTCGTTGAAAAAATCTACTACCACAATCATTTCGATAAACAAAATTCAAAAATTCTTATACTTTTGGTGGAAATATATGTATGTTGACCACAAATTAACATAATTTTTGAATAAAAACACGCAATTTCATTGAAAAATCTTCTACCACAAGCATCTCGATAAGCAAAATTTCAGTTACGTAGGCTCATTGTTCATTTTTATTACGAAAATTAACTCAAAATTGAACAAAAATCACACAATTACACAACATCTCACATAAATTTTTACAAAAATCGACATCATGTCACATAAATTATACAAAAAATGACATTTTAATTCAACACACGATAAAAATTTTATAAAAATCATCCAATTACACATTATCTCACATACATTTTTACAAAAACTGACATCATGTCACTTGAAATTATACAAAATATATATATATGTTGTCCACAAATTAACATAAATTTGAATAAAAACACGTAATTTCGTTGAAAAAATGTTCTGGCCCCATCATTTCACTTAAAAGTTTACAAAACTGCCATCGTATCACTTGAAATTATACAAAATATATGTATGTTGATCACAAATTAACATAAACCTGAATAAAACACACAATTTCGTTGAAAAATTTGCAAATGTTTTACACATTTTATAAAATTTATCGCACAAAATTAAAAGAAATCACAATTTTTAAATTATATCACGCCATTATGAAATCGTAGATTGATTTTTTTTTGAAATTTTACACTTTGTAACTGTAAAATAACTTCAAATACTAATATTTTAGCTTTAGATTTTGTAATTATTGCAGATTCGGGAAAAACAAAAGCAGAGTAGAAATAAAAAAAAACACAAACACTTTGTAATAAACAAATATGTTGTTCTTATTTCGTATAATACTTAATAATATAAAAATAAATGTACAGCTGAATGTCTTATTTTCTAAAAATTTGCTAGCAATTTACAAAACTGTAGTTTGAGGTGTACAACATTTCAAATTAAAAGGCTGCAAGTAATAAAATCACAATTTCATTGTTTCATTTTAAAGTTTAAGGCGCTCCCAATCCAGTATTCCATTGGTATTTGATGTTGAGGACCTCTGCCTTATTGATGCAGCAAACTTTTCGAAATTACATTTTGCACGTTTCAAGTCGTTGATTTTAACTACCAACAAATCATACATAGGCAACAAATTTAACAGCGTGTCATACGTCACGTAAAGTGTAAATTTGTTGACGGGGTCCGTTGGAATAATCCTGCAAGTGTCGTTGGTCACATGTTCCACTGTATGTTCACTTAAATCACATTTAAAAGTTCCTTGTTTCGCCATCACAAACATGTCCGGTAGAGCCTTCAGAAGAACAATGAACGCCTCCGCCGTGAATGAAACACCTAATCCGTCAGTATTCAGGATTCTTGCCACAGGTAAAAAGTTTTTATAAGAATCCAGGCCTAAATGAACAACTTTGCTGCAACTATTGTTTAGAGGCATACAAAAATCACACAATAACCGCTTCTTCTCACGACAGATATGTTTGTTCTCAGTCGGGGTGTCCGTTGTTACGTCACAGCTATGCATACCTATTTGCTCTGGCGACGGGCCCCGGGTCTCTTCGTCAACAACCTCTATCTGTGGTGGTAGTAGTGTTGTCCGATGTTGGGTTTTATTTGAAAATTGCGTTTTATTACTTGGGTTTGTCTTTTTCTTACATGACTTTGTCCTTTTCTTACTTGATTCTGCAATTGTATTGTTTAGAGGCACACAAAAATCACACAATATCCGCTTCTTCTCACGACGGAGCTGCTTGTCCTCGGGCGGGATGTCCGTTATTACGTCACAGTGCTGCATGGTCTCCTGCACGATCAACCTCAAATCTTCGCTATGTCCGGTTAGCTGTGACGATGGTCCCAGGGTTTCTTCATCACCAACTATTATCTGCGGTGATGCTAGCGCTTCCCGGTGTTGGATTTTATTTGAAAACTGCATTTTCTTACTTAGTTTTGTCTTTTTCTTACTTGATTCTGCAGTTGATGTCCTGCTCTAAGGTGCGGTTACATTCTGACAGTTATTAATTCGTCTGGGGGCCATCTTCAGATGCACCAGGTAACAGAGCACAATCACTTAAAACGAGTTAGTGCGGTATCGGGTTTGGACATCTGTTTTTACAAATTTTAAAATAAAAGAGGTGGAACCATTGCGTGCGTCGCATAGCAGACAGGTTGGCTCTTGTAAAATTTCAGCGATGACGAATCACGACAAATAATAATAAAACGTTAGCTGAGGGTCAAGTCCTTTGATAAATATATATCAAACCCGGTTTCGAAAATTGCTGGACTCGATTCCCACACCTGCCATATTTTTATATATTTATTATCAAAGTCTTGATTTTAAGTTAGTTTATTCACGACCGCTCTACCAGAACCAACGACGGAGCTCCTTTTCGACTTAAATGGAACAAGAACGAAGATGTTGATTGTATCGCCGGAATTTTTCCAACGAACGTCTTAAGTCTGGCGAGAATACGGAGAAAAATATATTATCACAGCTTGATGACGAAATGCAAAAAGTTTTAAAGTCCAAATTAACTGATCACGATAAATGGGTGCATTACAACCAAGTTTTACAACGATTCCTTCATTTCACAAACCAGGCACGGCAGCCAATCAAAATACCTATTGAATCAACCAGTAACAGCCTATCAAATGCCGTTATTTTATCTACACTTCCCAAAACTTTTAAGAAAAAAGCTGAAGTTTTCCTACGCATTTTGAGTGCCTCAAACGATGTGAGCTGGAATCACAAGGGTACCGTTACTATAAAGGGTGAATTTTTACCGACGTCTAACATAGTCGATTTAGTTCACGACACTCTGAGGCCACGAAAAAGTAATAATCCACCCGGACGCCTACAGTTTGCTGATTACATCAAAGGCCTTAACGTTGCTCAAGTGTTGCTAACTAAACCTAAACAGCGAAAAGTGCCAGCCCCGATGGGTACTACAGAAAAAACCGATATGGAAACTGATAACTGCGAGTCCGATTTAGAATATAAATTAAAAACGTCAACTACTCATCCAAGTCCACATCAAAAAGGTGCAGTCAGAAGAACACCGATAAAGAAACGCCTCCAAAAAAGGCCGTTAGAAAAACACCTCTAAGGCAGAGGTCCTCAACTTCAAATACGAATGGAATTCTGGATTGGGAGCGCTTTAAACTTTAAAATGACACAATGAAATTGTGATTTTATTACTTGCAGCCTTTTAATTTGAAATGTTGTACACCTCAAACTACAGTTTTGTAAATTGCTAGCAAATTTTTAGAAAATAAGACATTCAGCTGTACATTTATTTTTATATTATTAAGTATTATACGAAATAAGAACAACATATTTGTTTATTACAAAGTGTTTGTGTTTTTTTTTATTTCTACTCTGCTTTTGTTTTTCCCGAATCTGCAATAATTACAAAATCTAAAGCTAAAATATTAGTATTTGAAGTTATTTTACAGTTACAAAGTGTAAAATTTCAAAAAAAAAATCAATCTACGATTTCATAATGGCGTGATATAATTTAAAAATTGTGATTTCTTTTAATTTTGTGCGATAAATTTTATAAAATGTGTAAAACATTTGCAAATTTTTCAACGAAATTGTGTGTTTTATTCAGGTTTATGTTAATTTGTGATCAACATACATATATTTTGTATAATTTCAAGTGATACGATGGCAGTTTTGTAAACTTTTAAGTGAAATGATGGGGCCAGAACATTTTTTCAACGAAATTACGTGTTTTTATTCAAATTTATGTTAATTTGTTTACAACATTATATATTTTGTATAATTTCAAGTGACATAATGTCAGTTTTTGTAAAAATGTATGTGAGATAATGTGTAATTGGATGATTTTTATAAAATTTTTATCGTGTGTTGAATTAAAATGTCATTTTTTGTATAATTTATGTGACATGATGTCGATTTTTGTAAAAATTTATGTGAGATGTTGTGTAATTGTGTGATTTTTGTTTCAATTTTGAGTTAATTTTCGTAATAAAAATGAACAATGAGCCTACGTAACTGAAATTTTGCTTATCGAGATGCTTGTGGTAGAAGATTTTTCAATGAAATTGCGTGTTTTTATTCAAAAATTATGTTAATTTGTGGTCAACATACATATATTTCCACCAAAAGTATAAGAATTTTTGAATTTTGTTTATCGAAATGATTGTGGTAGTAGATTTTTTCAACGAAATTGCGATTTCTTTTAATTTTGAGCGATGCATTTTATAAAAAAGTGTAAAACATTTGCAAAATTATGCATAGTTTATGTAACATGATGTCGATTTTGTAAAAATTTATGTGAGATGATGTGTAATGCGTGATATTTGTTCAATTTTCGTCGTATGTTGAGTATAAATGTCGTTTTTTTTGTATAATTTCAAGTGACATGATGCCAGTTTTTGTAAAAATTTGTGTGAGATGATGTGGAACAGAACATTTTTCAATGAGAGTTAAATAAAAATACTGTTTTTGTAGAATTTTATGTGACGCGATGTGGAAATTGTAACATTATATCGAAAACCCAACAATTTAAAAAATTTAGTCATGCTCAAACATTTCGTCAGTATGGACAGTGCATTCGTAGACCTACAAGGTTCCGTGGTGAGAAGAAACAGTTTATGCCGAAAGAAGTCGCTGTTTTCGTTAAAATGTTCCAAATACCAATTTACATCAAGTTGTTATATACAAATTGACAGTAAAAAATCTGTACATTTACAATAGCATAGTTTGGTTCTTCCACTTTGTCAAAAGACCCATCTTGTAAACGCACAATAACTAAAAGTTTTACAGCTTTACAATGCGTTGCATTTATTTACTCAACACTTTTCGCGATTTTTTATAGTAATATATTTATGCGGATTTCGCTATTTAAAATAATTATTCACATGTGGCTAGGGTTCAAATCCGACTAGGGGCCGACGCAAAAAGCTTTTTTAAATTAAATAAATGCGAGAGAGAGAGCAATTGTGATGAGTGAGACGGAATACTTCGGCGTGACGTAATCAAATCCAAAAAATGGCACAACGTAATTATAAAAACTCAAGTACGAAATAAAATAATGTCTATTTATTTTAAAAGCGACAAAAATCATATGAAACAAATCGTTAGAAAATCGCAAAACGCTTATGCATATATTTTTTAAAACACTTCTAATATTACAAAGTGTTTGCGTTTTTATTTTCGTCCGTTTGCATTTATACAGGGATTTTTAAAACTAAAATACAGTTTTGATCGATATAATGACACAATTTCAGGCGCTTACTTATAAAATAAAAGCCAAACATGTCAATCTCGGTGTTACAAATTAAAAAGATCGTCGTGCCATCAAACCTGCACGGATTTGTTGGAAATCAAGTGCAGTTTTCTTATAAATCCAGGTTTTGTGCAGCGTCGTGTTCGGACCGCCATTTTATACAAATAAAAGCTTCGATTTGTTCTAGAATTATTCCGTTGTTCGATGGGCAAAATTTTAAAAATTCCACTCATCGCTGTTCGTCACAACATGCTTTGCAAAAACCGTTGCGTTTTCCGTGCAAGTTGAGGCAGGCGTTTTACAACGGTCAAATTTATGAATCATAAAATTATATATACCGCAAATCACGTACACAAAAATAAAATTTGAAAAGGGTTAAGGGTCTCTAAAACTTTCTTTAAAGATGTTATATTTTCATATAAGTTATAATTGCATAGCTGTAAATTTTAAACATAGGTACAAAAATTAAACCAACATTTACAATTAAATGCATCAGATAGCCACATCTATTAAACGGTTTTAAACTGGCCTTTTTTTGAAATTTCTTCGAGGGACAAATGTAATTGCAAGTACCCTTTTAATAACATACACAATATAACAGAGCTATAATATTACAAAAGGGTTACAAACTGCCGACTAAATTCAATCGAAAATAACATTTAAAATGTATTAAACATTTAAAATTTATTATAATATGAACACATTTAATTTTTAAACTAGCTGTTGTAATTTATAATCCGATCTGGCGACTAAAACTCAGTCGAATATAACATTTAAAATTTATTATAATATGAATACGGAAGTGTAATGTCAGAACAGCGAAGTGGTACACTGTTCAAACCTTTAAATCCAAAGCGCCTTGGTAGCTCAGCGGAAGGAGCCTAAGGCTGATGGCCAGAAGACTAGAGTTCAAATCCCACTTGGGGCCGACGCAAATAGCTTTTTTTAAATTAAAATAAATGTGAGAAAACCAAGATGGCCGACACCCGGGAAGTTTAAATTCAAATATTCGCGCAAAATTAAAATGGCCGCCGTGCATGAGAGAGAAGGAACACAAGAGAAGGAGATTTAGCAGTTTGAAATTCAAATATTTCAGCAAGAAGTGCGTGCGCAGAAAACCAAGATGGCCGACACCCGGGAAGTTGAAATTCAAAAATTGGAACTTAGAAAAAAAATTTGAAAAATTTCCTATAGTAGGTAGGGACAATGGAAATCGCGTTAATCATTGGGCGCGTAATTCCGGAAGCAAATTAAAAATGGCCGCCGCGTAATTTAATCAGTAGCACATATGTAAATTACATATCAAACTTCATATGTGATTAATTAGATCAAACCGCGAAATTAATTAGATCAATCCGCGGATTTAATTCGCGGTTTAATTCGCGGATTGCTCCAGTTTAGGTGCCGCCCTACTACTTGTGAGATTTGTTTAGCCTATGTATGGAACACAATATCACGTTTGCAGTACTCGCTCCAAGTTTGCCACTGAATTTGTTGTGATTGTATTGGGGCATGTCATGTAAACACAACTCTTCAAATAGCCCCACGTGAAAAAGGGAGCTCGGATACCATTAAAATGCAATAAAAAAATCTTAATTAAAGAATAGGCAAAGAAAAGTTGAATATTTATGGTTGAAAATGGCGGTTGCATTAAGGATATTATGCTTTCTAACTAGGCTAAAGAATCTCCCATATTTCTTCTTTATGGTGACATAATTGTTACTTTTTTCTGTAAAATATAATAGAAGTCATTAGAAAGACAAATAAGAAAATAATTTAACTTTCTAAGAGAAAAAAACACTGTGAATCGTATAGCTACAAACGTGATAAACGTGTGAGTGTAAGCAGTGTAGTATACAATTTTCTTTGCAAATAAAACGACAGTTTGGCTACGCACTGCCTTGACTTTCAATTAAAAAATGTGTCTGTAGAAAGGAATTTCAGTCTCATATTGTTCCAAGCTAGTGGTTGACATTGCCACGATTAGTATGCATAAACCAATAAATTAATATCAACAAAACATTTCTTCTATTACCAGGTATTTTACCTGGTTCGAGGAATAAGATTTTCCTATAAATATTCAACTGTAACTGAGATTGTGTATTTCTGTGCTGTCAATACGCAATTGAATATTTATAGGAAAATCTCAGTTTCTCCAATCAGATATATTATATTACGTATACAGGGTGTTTGTAGATCGCTAACTTCGTTAATAATAAAGATATCGAAAAACACTGTTTTTACTTTAAATGCGAGTATACAACCTACAAATTAACGTAAACCAATTTGAGTCATGGCCTCCTATTTTTAGGCAGTGATACACGACATTGGTTTTTTAAATGGAACACTCTTTATACTATTAGATATTTGAAATTAGTGCTAAAAAAATTTAGAATAGCATGTTTGAACTAGAATTTTTGGAATCATTATTTTTAAAACTAAAACATTTTATTTACCTAAAGTAGGCCATGACTTATGCAAAATCACTAACAATCGAACAAGAAAAGCAAAACAAATTCCGCTTGGCTCTAAAAATTGTTCATGGCCGAATTATCGCACGAAACGTACCAAAACAATTGAAAACTGTTCTTTAATTGAAAAATATGAGTTTCACCAAACAGTTGCAAACTACGATCAAAAAGCTTTCCAACGATGGACGATATTCGCCATTTCGTTGAAAACTAGCGCGTAAACAATCAAAAATAAGGAAAACATTTAATAATCAAAAAAAATGTTCCACTTAAAAAACATGGTATTCAATTGTTTTAGTACGTTTGGTGCTATAATTTGGTGATGAGAAACCTTTAGAACCAACTGGAATCTGTTTTAAATAAAAACAATCCCAATACTGAAGACTGAGGAAACACACGAACGAATTGACGGAAACTGTGCCACGGCAAAGATAACGGACCTGATAACTAAAATAGAAATAATGGAAAAAGAAAAAACAATACTAAAGTATGCAAGGTAAGAGAAAAACCAAACATAAAAATTAAATGCTGCACTTTATTTCTAGGACTACGGAATGTGGAATCTGACAGCATATACATTAAAAAAATGAAAATTGGAAATTATTTCGTTGATTGTCGAAAAAATCGCGTGAGCGCCTCGTCTGACAGAGCTGTTCGTAGCACTAAAAATCTAGTGTGATACAAGCACACAACTTCATTTTACAGTAATCTTATAATTAGCCAAAAATTTAATTTTACATTTTTAAGCATTTGTCAAAAATATTCAAAAATTACAAATTTTACAAAAACGGTACAAAATAGAGTGTTAGTTCAAGAGACAAATTTTCTGTAGAATTTTAAGCTGAATTCAAAAATGTAATAATATACCGGGCGTTCTATTTAAAATAGGAGTTAATAAAAAAATAGAAAAAAAACCAAAAGAAACCCATTTTAGAAGTATTCAACTGGAAAATCATTTATCTCACATCAATACACATTAATAATTTAATAAAAATGTAAAGTTTTAAAAAAATCGTTAGAGCGGTTTTTGAAAAAATCGAAAAAAACTGAAAAATCACAAGAGTAAACACCTACTTCCGGTTATGCGATTTTCTTAAAAAGCTTGCTGTCGCATCTACATAGTACACAAAACTTATATATGAAGTTTCAACGGCATACCGCTTTCCGTTTTTGAGATATTCTGTTCAAAGGCAGACACACAGACAGACACACCGACAGACCAATGAAAAAAAATATGTTTTTTGGGATCAGGGGACTCTAAAACGTGAAGATCTGTTGAAAACTCAATTTCGAATTTTTGGTGTGAATCCAATACTTCTTTTATTGTAAAAGGAAGTAAAAATTATCTTACCGCATGCAACAAACAATGCTCTATCCGCACTTAATACACGAATAACTATTTCATCACTATACTAGTTGTGAAATCTGTTCATTTCGTAACCAACGTCTAAAAGAAAGGGTCAAAAGTGCTTTGAAACATTTTGTAAGTGCATGTCTTGTATAATATGTTACATTTAGCTGATCGACGAACTACGGTACAGTAAGTAATAAACAGAAGCTCATAATAATTGAATTATGGCATTTATGATACCTTTAATCACAAATGGAGGTTAAACTTGGCAGCTGCAAGTACTACAAGCTACGCCTTACTAAACGTAAACGGAATTTCGGTCAAAGCACTCTTCGCCCGTTTTATTTTAAGACACCCACGTAAAGTATGACGTTTCTATACTTCACTCAATTTTGAAAAGGGACATTTTTCATGTCGAAATTATAAAAATGAATGTTATGTACGGGATGCCAAGCGAATATTTCGACTATTTTAGGAGATAGGAAAAAAATATTATTAGAAAAGGTCAGCGGGACTGACATTCAACATCAGATAGATACACTTAGATTCCACGGCCCACTCTTTGTAACAGTGTTTTATGTTTTCTCGAGAGATATTAAGTACGTTACTGTCTGTTAAATTAATAAGTTTTGAAAAAAAAATATGCTTAAATTTTGTTTGTCCACATCAATTGTTTCCGAAAGTGGAACTGACATACTAATGACTGGCATTGATAGCTATGTTAATATTGATGAAGATTACTAATAATAATTTTGGCACACTAGCGCTTGCGAATGCGATTTCAATGCTTGTTCGTGGGCCGCGAGCAAACCCCCCGCTTGTCGCATGACCCAGACAGGCCCTGTCACATCTCTGCGATCAGGCTGCATTAAACACAATGCACTTATGGTTGCCCCTTTTCGATTTTACAACATTTACCTTGTATCTGTTGGGTCTGACCACGTAGGTGGACGCATTGTGCTTTTTGTCTACAGCGGTGTTTATTATTTAGTGGCTGGATAGCTCGTTTGCAACCACGTAACAGATTTTCTCGTAATTTTAGTTTAGTTCCACTTACCATTTGAATGCTATCTCCTATTTTATTGCTAATCCCACGATTCTCATTGTTCACAGACACTCATAATTTTTGCTAAGGCTTGTCCTGTCCATAATCTGACTGCTACTACTCTAGCTCAAGCTGTTGAAAAAATGGGCTTCAAGATCCATGAGTCCAAGACAAAATATATGGAAATTGTAAGGTATTGTAAAAAGAAGCCGCCTAGAGCGGTTGGGTAGGCGTTAGGCTTGCATTAAGCAAGTCCTCGGTTTGAATCCCACGGGGGTCGGAATTATTCCGCAGCCTTGGCGATCGGAATCGGGATCTGTGGACCATTCGCAGTTGGGCACTGAATTAACTGTGCTCTACTCGGAACCACAGACCTAATAATGAGCAAGGTCAACACATCACCGTGACACACACCTTACACAATAGTTGCTGCGCAAGCACAAAAGGCGAGCTCCAACAAAGTATCCCGAATCCGGGGCAAGTTGAGCGTTGTACCCGCCAGATGCAAGCGCATAAAGCACCAGCCTTTACACCGCAAGGTAAAATGAGGTTATCGATAATACAATACAATACAAGGTATTGTAGGAACTATCATGATGAATGGTCAAACCTTTGCCCGGGGTAATATAAATAAATTTATCTACTCCAGTGGAATAAGTAACGCATTACGTCACTCATTTGACACTATATCAGTTAGGCAATGAAGCTCATTACACCACTCAGTTATGTAATGGTTTCATTACGCAACTGAGTTGTGTAATGACTTCATTACGTAACTGAAATAGTGTCAAATGAATGACATAATGACATTTGCCTACTAAAATATTTTTGAAAATGACAGATCTGACATTTCTCTTAATGCACTTTTCTCAATTTTAGACAGTCGTAGATAAAGTTTTGTACAATACATGTGTGATAATGCATCATTAATATACTTGTGTGCTTACATAACTCGTGCTACGCACTCGTTTGTAACTTACACACACGTATATTAATAATGCTGTTATCCCACTTGTATAGTAAATAACTATTATATATCTGAGTGTAAACATTACTTCAACTAACGACAACAGGATAGAAATTAAGCGAAGACTTCTGCTTGCTAATGAATGTTTATACGGCCTTGTAAAGCTTCTAAACTACAGAAAATTCACAATAAAATTAATGCAATTAAATTACAACTTAATAAGACATTAATGTATACTCGTATACACATAACAAGTGTGGGTTATGACTGTTATGAGTAAGGAGGATGGTAAAATGCTTCAAGTGTTAGAACTTTATTAGGATAATTTATGGACCAATCAGAACAGCACTGAATTAGTGAAGGCCAAAAACAAACTTTCTTCTTCTTCTTCTTTTTTTCTTCTTAATATCGGCTGATAGCCGGTAATTACCGCACAAAGTGCGGTTCTATAAGTCTTCTTCGGTCACGGCCCGGGAAGGTAGCTAGCCTATCTCGTTAAATTAATAGGAAGAATGCCCTTTCCAGGGGCACGAACACCAAAGGTTAAATTAGTATAATAGCCGGAGAGCGTGTGATGTTACCAATGTTCAGGTACGGGGTTCTAACCCACTACCTACCGACTATAAACGCAAACACTCTACCGGCCGACCATACGCCCTCTTTGAATTGTAAAATCTAGAAAACCCAGTGTAATTAACACGATTAAATAACAAAGGATGAGATGGTTCGAACACTTGTACAGTATGGCAAACAACAAACTATCATAAGCAATATTCCAAGCTACATTAAACAAACCGAAGCCCTAAAAGGAGATCAATAAGTAGGTGGAAAGCTGTTATATAAAAAGACATGAGAAATATGGGCAGAAGAAAATGCAGAGAAGTGGTCGTTAAAGTCGTCAAATATGTCAACCATTATTTTCAAGAAAACTGAGTTCGCTCAAAATTTCAGAATAAATTTTGAAAATTTTGAAGACATCGATTTAAAGTTCGAACAGTGGGAAATAGTACCCGCACTTGCCTTAACATATTATAGCTGATTGTCCCACAAGAAAATTTAAGCGTTAAAAAAGTGGTGAACACAACTCGCTACAAGCCTCACACTTGAGGGTGTGGCGACGGTTAAGAAATGGCGGCTAAAGTCCTTTTTTCCCACCTAGCTCAGCGGATGTGGGCGTGGCGACCAAAAGTAGAGGGCTGAGGAACAAATTACACCAGGAATGTTTACGCAATGAGTACGCTTTAATACGCGGAGACATATAACAAGAACAAATAAGCAAATATATATATATTGCTGTGTTATTTACAGGCCACGAATTATTACAGCCTTTGAAGGTCAAACATTTGAATTTTGTTAGCAAATAGTACTATGTTAAAACGATATGTTTCAAATTAAATAATGAATATAAACACTACTGGCATGTGACTCCATGTGAAAAGATTATAACAGTAATTTAAACGTCAGTGGTCATAAAAAAAATACAATTTAATAGTTCTTAGCAAGGCCAAAGGGTTAGATTGTCATTAACTAATACACAATTATGCAAATATAGTCTCAAATCAATCCATTAAACGAGCATTCGAATACACCAAAATTATAAATGGGCAAGTGCACGCAGGAGGTGCAATACACCTGTGATATAGTGCGACAAGTGTATTTCCGGTGAACGGGTAATGCAGTGTGTGTGCGCGGTAATCCCACGTTGACATCAAGCTGGAAGAACCGCCTGCACAGGTTCCAGGCACTGTAGCAGGCAGTAACATGGAGCAGTTCCAATCAAGGGCGAATTCTCCTGAAATAACAATAGCCACGTGTAATAGCTGGAAACATCAACAAAAGTTAATCATACCTGTGGCAACACTTGAGTTAAACTGGGATCTCAACGCCAAGGACAAATAAGGCCAGAATGTCGTTGCAGGTAGCGTTCCTCCAAAGCAATATAACAGGATCACCAGGTGCAGGTGCTTACCAGGTGCAGGTGCTCGCCAGGAATCCAAACGCATCCGAAACGGGGTGTTTGTTAGCGGTCCACCAACAAGATATGGTCCAAAAAGTGTGCCACGGGTGCATAATAGTTAGAGCGACCTGTACATATAATTAAATTAGCTAAATGGATAAATTTAAGTTTGTATTTAATTAGTTACTAGGTTAATTTTTTCCGCTCTATTTTTGTGAGCGTGGCGTGCATAGAAAAGCCCGCGAAATTACACAATAGATACAGTATTTGTTAATGGGGGCTATTTCCTGCCATATATTCTAGTGACAAGCAATATTTCAAGTGTCCAGACAGTAACGAATCTTTGTCAAAATTTCCCGCCAATTTAGACGTGTTTGTAACGGCCATTTGACGCAAAGCTGAACCTAATTGACCCAACAGAAAAAATTTGCGCAATGTGGCATGTTACGGTCCAATTAGAGAGGATTAGCCGAGTATGGGGGTTTCAACCTTTCTATATAAGCCTTTTCGCGCCCTTGAGGGGGGGCTTCGCTTGGCTTATCTGCTGATATGCGGGTTGTTATATCATAAGCCGATGAATTTGTATCACGTTGTTGTTACTTGACAAGCGTTGAAAATTAGCGATTAAAGAAAAAGGGGGGGTGTAAATTTAAGGGGTATCACGGCAATATATATATATATACCGGGTGTCCGTTCTCAAAGTCGAACATAGGCGATTAACATTGTATTGATCGTTTTTGCCGATTCCTGTTCGCCAATTCAACTTACAGGGAAGGTAATGGTATCAATGGAAATATAAAATTATTACGCATCAAATGATACCAATAATAATGTTCAAGATGCGATTTTTATTTTAAAATACTAATTTAAATCTTGGGAATTTTTAAATATGCCATGCCTTGCTTTCCAAGTTCGATAGCATTTGTCAAAAAAATTGGTAATTACTTGGCGTAAATCAGGTACTTTCTGTCAACATCTGTTAAAATTATCTACAGAAAAATGAATTATTTCAATGAAGAACGAGTGAATGCACTAATGTTAATTGCTTATGTTCGACTTTGAGAATGGACACCCGGTATATATATATATATATCCTTTATTACTCGGATGCCTAACGTAAAGTGCATGCGCGGCAATCGCCACCTGCGCAAAGTTTCTTAAAATTTCCTGCATTGCTGTCGGGTTCAACATTTCTTATCAGCTATTGACGGCCATGCTGGCCTAAAACCAATAATCGCAATAATTACTTAATTTTAAATGTGTTTGTATATTTTTAATATGTAACCTGGCGACATGAACTGTAGCTGTACGTTAGTGTTAAGTAACAACATGCAAGTCTCGCTCAACTGCTGTTTTGTAAAATTGAAAATCTTATCACATGTTTTGTGCAATACATGTGCTTTTTTGGTGAATTACCGCAAGTTGTTAGGTAAGATCTCAATAACAATGTTAAACATCGCCTCTTATATGTGATTTCCTCCTTACAGGTCTTGATGAAGATCTCAAATAAAGATCGAAACGTTGGCCTTATCAAGTGGTTTTATTTCAACAAACCATTATTAGCTCTTATTTTGCCAAAGTACTGAGAACGGTGTTAGTTCAACTCCTTTCCCAGTCAAAATTTATCGTCCTGTGTACCAATCACCGAGCTGTGAAAAAAATTGGACTCTGTTATATATATATATATATACAAAACAACTAAAATTTAACTAATACTATCTGTACACAACACAACAGTCTTGGCGGCTATAGTTCTGGCCTATTTAAACTGTCTAGCGGCTTTACCTATAGTTCGCGGGGCCAGGGAAAACACTATCCCACCACAGGGCACCTCGCACTACCGCGGGCGCGCGTTATCGTCCGTCTGGTGGCGGCGTCGGCGCGGAAAGCGTCTGGCTCCCGGGATGCGGCGGGGCGCTGGCACGAGCGGCAGCGGCGAGCGGAGACGCAAGCGTGCGTTCCTCCGGGGGTCTCTTCCCTCGGTGGAGCGGGCGGTGGCGTCACGGAGGCGGCGTGAGGGCAACTGCACTTCACGCAATGGGTGGCGAGCTGAGGCCTCTTGCCGGACCTCCTCCCACAGCTGCTCGAACTCCGCTTCTTCCTCGGGACTGAAGAAGATTTCCACGCCTAGTCGGCGGGGGCGGCATGTGAGGCGGTCCTGCTGGAGGCGGAGCCGCGGGCAGCCGTCCGGGGTATCGGCTTCGTGGGCCGGGGGTCTTGTGGGCGTGTCCCCAAGGTTAGGCGTGCGGGGGCAGCTGGGGGGCGGCGTCTCGGCGGGAGCGGCGGCCTGGAATGCCTCGGGGGCGTCGGCACCGACGAGCCTCCTGGGTGAGTGGGGATTCGGGCGAGCTAGGCGGAGATGGCTCAAACAGCCAGTCAAGAAGTTCTGGAGTGCTATAAAACAAAAAAAAACAAACTTTGGGTTAGGATACTTCGTACCTTAGGAGGTGGCTGTACGGTGGGCGGCGAATCTGCTAGGAAGGCTTTGTACGTATTTATCTCGGGGCTTACTTTTGCGGCATTCTGGATCGCCCAGGATCACGGTGCGGCGGAGTGTTGTAGCGGTGGCGGCAAGGTTTTTTTGGGGGGGGGGGGGGCACAGCGGCGCTCCGGGATTTAGCTTTGTAGGCGGCGGCAGGAGCCTGGTGCACAGCGGCGCTCCGGCTTAAGCGGCGAGAAGCGATGCTCCTGGTAGAGGAGGGTGGCTTCTGCGATCAAGGGATCGAACATAAGAAGGCGGCGAAAAGCGATGCTCCTGGTAGAGAAGGGTGTTTTCTGCGATCAGGGATCGGGCAGAAGAAGGCGGCGAGAAGCGATGCTCCTGGTGGAGGAGGGTGGATTTTGCGATCAGGGATCGGGCAGAAGAAGGCGGCGAGAAGCGATGCTCCTGGTGGAGAAGGGTGGCTTCTGCGATCAAAGATCCAGCAAAAGAAGGCGGCGACAAGCAATGCTCCTGGTGGAGGAGGGTGGCTTCTGCGATCAGGGATCGAGCAAAAGAAGGATAAGTTGCTTCGACAATAGGATTCAAACGAATGCCGTTTTCTGCGGCGTTTTATTCTTTTAAAGGCATTCATTCCACTTCCACTGTTTTCCCGCGGACGGCCGGTTGCTGGGGGTTGTTACGCGATAATTTTCTTCTTGGGGTGATTTTGTGAATTTTAATTATTTTTGCCTCTGGCGTTCTTAATTGAGCGTAACGGCTTTTCTAAGGTTGTCCATCGTCTTTCTTATCAAAATCCGCGTTTAGGAATACCACATACGCCCTATATGTGTATCAAGATTAACTGAGATTGATTTGATTCGCGATATACGTTTGTAATTAACGCGCGGCTAGCCGATGTTGGTTTATTCGTGGTTAATCAGGGCCGGCGCTTTAGCTTCACTAAATGACATTTTTGCTTTGGCAAAGTACCTGCTTAATTCTTTCTAAATGGACGGCTAAGAGCCTCGTTCCTTTGTGGTTTTCGGAGCTCGCGACCGTTATATTTTTAAGACCTACGTTGCGAATTCCAGTTCTGCGTGTTTTTGGGATACGGCCGCTAACGTTCTTTCGGCGCTTATGTTTATTGGAGGCGCTAATAGTTCTTATGTCGACCGTTGCATTCTTGGCGAAATTGTGCGTCTATTGATACCTTACTCGACTACCTTACTGTTAGTTTTCACTGTGCCGTCATTAATTAGGTGCCTTCTTTCTTATAAGAATTGCGGGGTTGTTCGCGGCATACGACCATTACGCGTAATGTATCTCTTATTAGATTTGGCGAGCGGTTGTTGCACTTGTCCAGTTTGACATTTTAAGCTCATTCTAATCTCCCTTCTGCGGGGTGCGCGTTGAATTTATGCAAAGCGCTTTCTATTTGCGCGGATTATAGAATCAGCCCGGCACTTTGTGGGTAGGTAGGCAAATGTTTATTTTGGTAGCTAGCTTACGTTCTGCTTTGTTTTTTCCAGTTTGTGTTTTAATTGAATGTGCATTTGCTTTGAGAGTTTTTATTCTTGCAGATGTGGCGCTTCGCGGGACTGGGCCGACAAAGGCTTTGTCTCCAATAAAAGCGGCGTTTTCGCTTTTATTGGACGCGTGCTCTTGTCCGTTTGTATTTACGATTCTGTTTACTTCTTCTGGCTGCATGCTTCCTTGTGTAAATTTTTGGGCTGGCTGTTTTTAAATTAAGCGATCGGCGAGACGTCCCTTCTAAGTTTACTTTTTGTGTTATTAATTTCATATATCATGGTCTAAAAGAAGAAGGAAGCATTGCAATCGTGAAACAATCATCTTCCGAGATTTATTGAGATCTTCTCATGTCAGGGTTCATAGATGACGAAACAAGTGTTTTCTCAATTCCGTCTTTTTGTCTCTCTGTATTTCTGTCTGTCTATCAGCCTGTTGGTGGTATAGTACAAAAACTAATTGCTGCTGAAGACAATATTTTGCAGGCGGAGTATATTTACAGTGCGAACGTTGGCTGTGGAACGCTCAAAATAAAAAATTCCCCAATCATCTGCGGCCAAAATCCTCGATCACGTCGACCTTATTTTTTGAACGCGCATCTTTCTGATAGTTGTCAATTTTTTTTACTCCCACCTCTTTTCGTAATGACGTCATCGCCCTTTTTTTTTAAATATCAGCCACCACTTTTTTTCTATGGAATACTGATTCTCCTTGAAATTCTGCATACAGCAATATGCGGTTGAGAGATGTTCATTTGATTACTTAGCAACATTATTGGCATTTATGAAAAAAAACTGATTTATGAAAAATTGAAAACAAAAAATCGAGATAGCTGTGGAATTTTTATGAATGATGTTTTATTTATTTGACGTTTTGTTAAATTGTTATTCATTTGTTTCAAATAAATTGATAAAAATTCCACAGCTATCTCGATTTTTTGTTTTAAATTTTTCATAAATCAATTTTTTTCATAAATGCCAATAGTGTCGCCCAACCGCAAAATTTCAAGGAGAATCGGATTCCTTAGCAAAAAGTGGTGACTTCCATTTAAAAAAAATGGCAATGGACGTCATCACGAAAAGAAGTGGGGGTAAAAAAATTGGCAACTATCAGAAAAGATGCGTGTTCAAAAAAGAAGGTCGACGTGTCCGAGGATTTTGGCCGCAGATGATCGGGGAATTTTTTATTTTGGAGCGTTCCACAGCCAACGTTCGCACTGTATATCTACCTGGCTCGAAACCGAATATACTTTAGGTCAAATATATACAGAGAAAGCACCCTAAAAAGTAAAATGTCTGTTTTTGCTTTAATTTAAGAACTAGTAGTTAGATTAAAGTGATATTTTGCATATTTTGGACTCACAGATACAGGGTGAAAGCTATCGTCACGGCGCGGCGTTCTTAGTTAAGCTGTCGTAAGCGAATATAATACTTATGTATGTTCGTATGACATGTTTTGGCCGTGAACTTCCCTGGTCCAGAAGTTATAGCGTCTGGCTAGCAATCGGTGTATGCCTCGAATCCGAGCGCCTGCAGAGCCTTTCTTAATTTGAAAATCGATGTAACGCGAATTACTAAGTGTTTTACTTTTATTGTTTCAATATTAGCATACTACCTATGTGTGACCGCACTTGCGAGGGAAGTTCCATATAAACCCCTTTACAATTTTTTAAATTTAAAAATAATTAAAGAAGGGAACACATCAACATATAAAATTTCATAGCATAAATGCACAATTGTTTTTCATCTAACTCTCTTATAATATTAACTACATTTACATAATGGTAAAACCATATACAGAGTTTCTAGAAGGTAGATAAATTAAATAAATTTTATCAGATTTCAGATGGCATCCGTATTCTATAGCGTTACAGTTTTTTAATTTTTATAGTGCCAACCCTAATTTTTCTTTCAAATTTATGACGCTTATGGCCAT